>JACXGM010008061.1:0-29552 GCA_016801145.1 Umbra pygmaea
GTGTCCGTGGGTTACCGCCCCTTGAGGCACCCAAGACCCTAAGACCACAGCTCCCCACCGCAGCTTCAGCAATGGAGGTTTTGAACATTGTCCACTCGGGTTCAATGCCCCCAACCTCCACAGGGATGCACGAAAAGCTCCGCCGGAGGCGTGAGTTGAAAGTCTGTCGGACAGGGGCCTCCTCCAGATGTTCCCAATTCACGCGCACTACCCGTTTGGGTTTACCAGGTCTGTCCAGAGTCTTCCCTCACCCCCTGACCCAACTCACCACCAGATGGTGATCAGTTGACAGCTCAGCCCCTCTCTTCACCCGAGTGTCCAAAACATACGGCCTCAGATCAGATGAAACGATTATAAAATCGATCATTGACCTTCGGCCTAGGGTGCTCTGGTACCAAGTACACTTATGAGCATCCCTATGTTGAACATGGTGTTCGTTATAGACAATCCATGACTAGCACAGAAGTCCAACAATGAACAACCACTCGGGTTTAGATCTTCCCAATCACGCCTCTCCATGTGTCTCCATCATTGCCCGAGTGCGCGTTGAAGTCCCCCAGCAGAACTTTGGAATCCCCAACTGGAGCCCCATGCAGGACTCCATTCAAGGTCTCCAAAGAAGGCAGAATACTCTGAACTCCTGTTTGGTGCATATGCATTTCAGCTTAACATGTTTCCTTAATATCTGATGAGGCATTGGCTTCATTTTTGGATTTATAACAGTACATGTATTACATATAGCACCTTTAATAAAGCCCGGCCCGGAAAAAGCCAGATGAAAAAAAGGTTATGGCATTGCTACAGCTTCAATGTACGCATAAACCGTTAAATATTTAATGATATGGAAAGCAATAAAAAATAATAGAAGGAAATTAATCGGAGCTTGCAAAAAAGGTGCAGAATTATGAAGAGAAATGTTTAATACGTTTAATTTTTATTACATTTGGAAATAAGTGCAGGTCCTGCTTATTTTGGGTTTGGCCTGAACCATAGCCTACCCTTCTCCAGTATAGTCTTATATTAAAGCTTTTAATTATATCATTTGAAAAACAGACTCATCGGTTTATTTTTTTCAAATATTTTACAGCCATAAACATTTAGCTAAATATTTGAAACAGTGCAAGTCAAACTAGACTAACAAGGAAAACTAACCAATTAGATCCAGTTTCGTGGACATAGAATAAGCCTAACCTTGGACTAAACAATCAAGCTCAATAGAAATCTTCATTGAGCTTGATGTTTTAATCTAGGACTAGGGTTAATCTGCGTCCAGGGAAATGCCCCTTAGATTATTTATTTTTGCCATTAAACATTTATAACTGTTTACCTGAAAAAGATTAGGGCCCATATTCACAAAACATTCTCTTACGACTAAAAGGACTCCTAAACAGCACAAAACATTTTGTACTAAGAGTTGCATCTTAAAACCTTTTCAAAGAGCTGCTGATACCAACTTTAAGTAAGGAATTGTGTTAACTCTTACCATAAGAGTAGGGGCATGGTTGACACTGTTGCTATGGACAATGCAATGTTCCATGAACAAGCTTACGTACTATGCACGCAGTGATTGGTCGATAGGTGATGGGTGTGTCACTGAATTAATCACAGCAAGATGTTTGATGTTGCCATATTAAAATAAAGATATTCAAATGACTTTAGCCGTAGTGTGGCTTGGGTGATAAGGCTGAACCAGTTTGGCTTGGTGGTGGACAGATGTCACAGGCTGGTAGGGTTCCGGCACACAGAGTGGGGGTGGCAGACAGGTAGACACTGAAGCTCGGAATGAGACAGCAGACAGGTGGTTCCAGAAACCCACAGCAGAGGGGTAAGCAGGTTGAGTGTACGGGGACAAATTAATTGTACTGGGTTACAGATGGAACATATGTATTGTAGGTATTTGAGTTATTTAATATTATAATACAGTACATATGCACTGTATTATAATATTAAATAACTCAAATACCTACATTTAACCTTAAGGAGTGTATTGTGTGTGTGTAATTTGGTTGTGTGTGCGCTGCTCCCTGTTCTGCTGTTGCAAGTACATAGTCATATTGCAGGGGCGCAGATGGCTCAGTGGGTAGGGAGTCAGACTTGTAGTCAGAAGGTTGCCAGTTCGATTCCCGACTGAGCCAAATGTTCTTGTGTCCTTGGGCAAGACACTTTACCCTAATTGCTCCCAGGTTGTTGCTGTAAATAAGAAATTGTTCTTAGTCAACTTACCTGGTTAAATAAAGGTTAAATAAATATCACTGAACATAAAATCTCATGAAATCTATGGCTTTACTTTTCCGATTCATTCAACCATTTCTAATTATTACTGAATTCTACTTAAATGTCATAAACCAATTTCCAATTTCTAAGTTAATCCAACTTTCTCTTATATTCGTGTTCATTGCTAAGTCACCAAACAACTTGAATGGTCTTTAAACCTTCTTAGGCTGCAAAATGTCTGTGTGTTTCAAAAGTAACCAACTAAAACTACCCCATTAAAACCCCAAACCCCATTAACATTGTAAGTAAATGTATAAAGTAAATATAACAGAAAACCCCTAGGAGACAGGTGCCAAACATAACATCACCATCAATAACCAATTTTCCCATCGATTTTGGGTCCCACACTCCTGTGAATACAGAAGGCTCTAGATGCAGAAAGGCAAAAATGAAAAATGTTTATCATCAAACCATCAATGCTTAACACAGATAAAACCTAACCACTCCAGCTCCCAGTCTTCAACTAACCCATATATTTACCCATGAATGATATAAACCCTCTGACCAAATTGTTGGCAGGACCAAGGCCAAGGCCTTAATACTGTCAAATAAACAACTATAGAAATGACTCTGTTCTGGAATGTTCTCAAGATTGTTACTAAGCAATCAGACATTGGAGCAGAGGAAAACTAGTTTGAACTGCTACAACTCTGTATTTAACACATTCCTATCTTGCCCTACAATGACCAAATTGTCACAATATCCCCAAATTCTGAACCCCAAAAGCCTCACATAGCACAGCGTTTGTGGTTCGACTGGTCAAGTCTGTTTCCCCAAGATGGCTCCTGCCTGTATACGCAAATGGTACTGTCATTGAACCTATCTTTTTAATAAACTGTCTGTACACTAACAAAGTTCTCAATGCTTCGGTTTTCATGTACGGACCCTCATTATGCTACCATGGAAGTGTGGTGCTATTTTGAGCCTTGTTAGTGGTATAAAATAGCAATTTCTTTTTACTTCATTCATGCATTCATAACTAGCGTTATAAGGTCATTATTTGTTCACAATAAAACTGGGCACATTCAAATAGCATGAAACATATCCCAGAGAACAGTTTACTCAGTACCTATGTGTTATTAACCCCTAGGTTCATTTTGCGCCAGAATTGTCCTTTTAAGCCCTTTTTAAACTGTAATGACAAATTAAATAAAAACTATTGTCCTCATCCAATACTTACCTCCAACTAAACATCTGTCTTCTTACTTATTCACCGTCCAGTAGGTGTTGCATCACTAATCAACTGTCATAAATATGTATACTGACTAGATGTTGCCTTGGCTACTGCTGTTCATTGAAACAAATGTGTCAATAGAGCTGCCATCTTGGTATAGGGGAGCCACTCCTCTTCAATGTAGCAGCGTCAATGTAGGCAAAGGTCTAATGGAAATAAAAATCACCATAAATCATCAAAATCTCATGCAATTTTCCAGTTTTTTGGTTAGTTCCAAAGGTCAGACATGTAGTTATGATCGGGTCCAGATAAAATTTAAGCTTTTGATATTAATATAATCTATTTCATGTTCAAATGTAATGCCTAGTGCTTGTAGGCCTAGGTTTATTAGTCAAATTCTTCCACTTAAGTAAACTTAAAATGAACTATTGCTACTTAGCTTAGCCTAGCCTACTGCATGCAAAATGTCTAAAATGGTGTGACTATCCATATTCGAAAATACATGTTAATTAACTTAAACATTTGAATTGTATTAGTTAACTTTGTACATCTGTAAGCCTGCAAAACAATGTGATGTACAAGCTGTGATTAACTTAAACGAGTTTAAGTTAATTAACATGTATTTTCGTAAAATTTATATATTAAAAGACAAAAACAAGGACTTGTTTTTTCTGATATTTTAACTGATATCAAACATTTCATATTACAGCTTCAACTTATAAAAGGTATAGACAACCTTTAACACAGCTGTACTTGCTGTCACGATGTTGGGTGTTGGGTTGGAGAGAGACCGGAGGCTGATTTTTGTATATGATGGTAGGTTTATCGGTACAGTCAGGAATTACGTGCAGGTTTACATGTCCAGAGTCCAACAGCATAACGTTCTGGTTGCAGGGTACAAACTACATGAGTGCACAACGATACACTATATAGCCTACGTGCTTTTAACAGTAGCACGGACACTGAATGGCTAATAGTCTAGAGCGTATACATTTACTTCCAAATGTAGGCAACACACTTCTCACAACTTACTTTCAGGATTCTGTTAGTTAAACACACATAAATCTGAAGCACATACCTTATCCAATAATCCTGATCAAGCTCAGGGAAGCAAGCATAAATATAAAGCACCCTACTACAATGTGACTTTCTTTCCAACAATGATCCACGCCTCTCCCTGGTTGCAGGGTTGCTTATATGTAGTACTCTGATCTCACTAACAGCACACAGATGTTCACAATCCTCAATCAAACCCATCTACACAAAACCAGCTTTCCCCAACCTACACTTCATTTCCCAGCAACACTGACCAGGAAGAGGCGTGGCTGACCCCTTAGGGGACATACTTAAAAATAAAGGAAACAACAGAAACACCATGCCTATTGCACTGGAATGGAAAACAGAATATGACTACAAAAGAGAAGAACTAAACAATATGTATTAACCAAACATTATAAAGGAGTCCATGTCTCAGTTCAATTCTCTGTTAACCCCAGCCCTCCCTGGGCTGGGCGTGACACTTGCCCACATTGTGTAAATCACACAATATTGTACATCATGATCCTCCCATTCAAACAGGGTAACATATTTGTCATATATAGTCCAGCTGAATTTATACTAGCTGAATAAAAGTGAATTATTTTATATATATATATATTTTGTAAACATTTCCTTTTTCCTTTGGTTTGTCTCACTTTCAAATATGATACACAAAGCAACCTGCTGTTGGAAGCAAATCCCAAATTTCAGAGGAACATAATGTGAAAGTTAGAAAGGCAAAGTAAACACATATCAATATTTTTCCATAAATTAATGCAGTTGTGGAGAGCACATGCTAGTCAATATTAGGAAACAAAGCGATGCACTCCCAAAACCCAGTATCCATTGCCTAGTAAACACAATAGTCTCCAACATACAGTAAATATGGTTCTGACATGGTTAGCACCTGACCTGTTATGGTTCCGTTGAAGAGCGGAGGTGGCGGAGAAAAAGAAGCATTGTATTCAAAGTGTATAATTCCTCCAGTAACATAAATAAAATAAAAATGAAAATTAGCAATTAAGGCTCCATAGTTACTTGACATTTCACAAATGTCATGTGGGATGGCAATTCTCCTCTCACACTGTTTGCTAGGCGGTAATTGGGGACACCTGGTGGCTCAATCGGTTATCCAATGACGGCTACATTCGCAGCCT
Organism: Umbra pygmaea; assembly: GCA_016801145.1. Lineage (NCBI taxonomy): Eukaryota > Metazoa > Chordata > Actinopteri > Esociformes > Umbridae > Umbra > Umbra pygmaea. The sequence continues at coordinate 5,644 of JACXGM010008061.1, forward strand.
CTGAAGGCCATGTATGCTGCATTCTTCGAAGTCTGTGGCCTTCGAAGGATGCAGCCTTCATATGAGCATACACAGCTAGTATGTATATCTACAGTATGTAAAAATAGCACAAGTATGAAGTAGAAGAAAAGTGAATGCAGCTGCTTTAGCAAGCAGCCCCACCTGTTGGCCAAAACAAGTACAACGCGACTGAGATGACAAATGGTAGGTTCTGCTGCCCGGTCTTTCTTGCCACTTGAAATATTATTTCACATTGACGTCTGTTTTTAACGCAGAGTTAAAAATGGGGACATTTCCAGGGACAGATCCAGCTGGGGACAGGCCACCAAAAACCGGGACTGTCCCTGGAAAAACTGGGATATCTGGTCACCTTAGAGTATTGTAATATTAGCATTTATTTAATATATTTTGATGACTTACCAATATAATTGTGAAGCAATTAAATCCAACACTCTCTACTTCCTCTTCACCAAACAGGCAGGCCACTAGTGAGAACGGGACTTGCCGCAAATCTGTTTAATGTGGACGTAGGCCACTAGATCTTTGCAATTGAATACATTAAAATGGCTGCCACTCTGACCGTTCTGCTACATATGTTTTGAATTGGCCATTCTATATTTATAATTTTTCTATGCTGATGTCTAATGAGTTTGCAGAGTGAGCACAACCACTGAACACAGGAGAACAAGAAAATACGAACCTTACTCTGATTGTTAAAATGTTCCAGATTTGTTTTTTTGCATTTTTCCTCAGGTTACACAGTCTGAAAATATCAACATTGACAACTAGGAAGTTGGCCTCCTCTTAGTTTGTTCCAGTTCAATGGATGCCTCATTCTTCACCCCAGGATTGTGATAGTGCTTGAGTCATTGATTGAAGAAAAACTGAGGTTTAGGCAGCCAACGTTACAGTATGAGCCAGACCTTGGACCTGCGCCAAAAGTGCAACCTATTTTTACATTTTAATTTGGCTATTTTCGGGATTCTAATTGGTTAACGTAGGCTTCAGCTTCTCATTACATTGCCACCTACACTTTCGGCATGCTCTTGATGGCATATACACAGGTTCATGTAAACAAACAGATTTCTGAAAACTGACAGGTGTGCACAATGTTATTTTTGAAAACGGAGAGTGTAAAATGTCTGTTTATGAAAATAGCAGGCCACGCGTTAACATAGCCTTATACTCTTCATCTAAGTTACCCAAAAGAATTGGCTAAAACCATTGACTTCATTCAGATTTTTTTTATGGGTCTGGAGGATGTGAAATTGAGGCCCAGATTCTTGAATTTAAAAAATGACGTCTTGTCATTAGAGAAATACCAGTATATTAAAAGAAATGTCAGTTTAGAGGGTATTCAGTGTAGTGCTTAGAGCTGTAATTTTAATGATAGTGAAAAGTACAGAATCTTAGGCAGAACTAAAGCTAATTTTAAATTAAATATACTTTGATGAGGCACTTTATCCTCTCGTGTCACACGATAGCGATAGTTCATCCATGATAACTTTTGAAAAAACTTTGCACATTGCCTGCCACTCAATTACGGCGGTGCCTCTGTGTGTTGATATGTTTGGACTTCAAACATTATGACAAAGAAAAGGTCAAGCCGCACAATAGATTTATAGCATCCTTTAACATTAAAAAATATTAATAAAATCAAAGGGTGGGTTTTAAAAAAAATAAGCTTTGTGTTATGAGTAAGGCAGTTAGCTGAGTTCACCAGATGTGTTTTGACAGGGGTAGGTGAAAAGGTCAAGCCGCATAATAGATTTATAGCATTTTTTAACATTATATTTATTTTATAAAATAAAAGTGTGGTTTAAAAAAAAGAAGCTTTGTGTTATGTGTAGGGCAGTTAGCGGAGTACAGCAGATGTGTTTTGACATGGGTGGGTCAAAAGCTTAAGCCGCATAATTGATTTATAGCATTTTAACAACATTAAAAATCTTTATAAAATCATGCAGTGTTTTTTTTAAATATATGGGCCTGTGCAGAGGAAGGTGTTTTACTTTTTGAAATAACAATTATTTGTGTGAAAGAGTGAATGTTCTTTCAAAAAAGAAAACTCCCAAATCTGGAAGCCCAATTGCCTTGGGTACATAACCTGTGCATTTTGTATGATAAGTGTCATACTTTTTCTAATTATTATAATTTCTAAACAATTCTAAGTATTATGGGTAGTCATGATTTAAAGAATAATAAAATAATAATAGCACCACTTGAAACCTATACATACATACACATAGACATATATACATATAGCTATTTATATATATTTAGTAAGGTGAACTATAAAATTTGCTAATAAATATATACCGGTATTAGTGAGCAAATCTGGCTTTGTGAATATTCTGCCTACCCAGCCACTGACCTCACTACACATCCCTGCCCTGTAGAATCAGTGGCCCTCATTTATCAAACATGCATAGAAACAAGTGTAGATCTGAGCACAGAAATCATCTTACGACAAGACTCACCTGTGATTTACAAAACATTCGTATTACTCCAATTTCAGCGTACAAATGAGCGGGTGTTGATAAATCAGACGGTTGAAAACAATCATCATTTAAATATCACCCCCACATATATGATATGATTAGAGGCCTAGCCCTTAGAATGTACAACATGGATAAGCGAAATCAGGCAAAGAAAAGGAATTTCTCTGAGATAAAAATAGACGGTCAGGTCTCAGGTGCAGGCCAACCGCTTGGTTTTAATTGGAAGTTTAAAAACAGGCATCAATTGTTAAAGGAAAATGCGGTGTTGACTGAGGTTACTGCTACAGTAATTGAAAGCTATTAGCTAGAACCTGAAGTGCATTTCAAATAAATGAATTATTTTGACTAAACCTTCCACGTTATATTTTTTACGTAGGTTGAAGTCAGCTAAATTAGGCCATCAGATAAAATGTGCCAAATAATGTTGTAACGTCATATACAGTGCCTTCCGAAAGTATTCGGCCCCCTTGAACATTTCGACCTTTTGCCACATTTCAGGCTTCAAACATAAAGATATAAAAATTTAATTTTTTGTGAAGAAGCAACAACAAGTGGGACACAATCATGAAGTGGAAGAAATTTATTGGATATTTCAAACTTTTTTAACAAATAAAAAACTGACAAATTAGGCGAGCAAAATTATTCAGCCCCTTTACTTTCAGTGCAGCAACCTCTCTCCAGAAGTTAAGTGAGGATCTCTGAATGATCCAATGTTGACCTAAATGACTAATGATGATAATTAGAATCCACCTGTGTGTAATCAAGTCTCCGTATAAATGCACCTGCACTGTGATAGTCTCAGAGTTCAGTTGAAACCACAGAGAGCATCATGAAGAACAAGGAACACACCAGGCAGGTCTGATGTCAAACAAAGTTTGCCACAAGCCACCTGGGAGATACACCAAACATGTGGAAGAAGGTGCTCTGGTCAGATGAAACCAAAATCGAACTTTTTGGCAACAATACAAAACGTTATGTTTGGCGTAAAAGCAACACAGCTCATCACCCTGAACACACCATCCCCACTGTCAAACATGGTGGTGGTTTGGGCCTGTTCAGCAGGGACAGGGAAGATAGCTAAAATTGATGGGAAGATGGATGGAGCCAAATACACAACTATTCTGGAAGAACCTGATGGAGTCTGCAACAGACCTGAGACTGGGACGGAGATTTGTCTTCCAACAAGTCAATGATCCAAAACATAAAGCAAAATCTACAATGGAATGGTTCACAAATAAACATATCCAGGTGTTAGAATGGCCAAGTAAAAGTCCAGACCTGAATCCAATCAAGAATCTGTGGAAAGAACTGAAAACTGCTGTTCACAAACGGTCTCCATCCAACCTCACTAAGCTCGAGCTTTTTTTCAAGGAGGAATGGGCAAAAATTTCAGTCTCTCGATGTACAAAACTGATAGAGACATACCTCAAGCGACTTACAGCTGTAATCGCAGCAAAAGGTGGCGCTACATAGTATTAACTTTTTTTGCACGCCCAATTTTTCAGTTTTTTATTTGTTAAAAAAGTTTGAAATATCCAATAAATTTTGTTCCACTTCATGATTGTGTCCCACTTGTTGTAGATTCTTCACAAAAAATTACAGTTTCATATCTTTATGTTCGAAGCCTGAAATGTGGCAAAAGGTCAAAAAGTTCAAGGGGGCCAAATACATTTGCAAGGCACTGTATTTGGTTTAATATTCAGACATTCAGATGAAATTGGTTTTACATACAGTGCACTCACACTTTCAACAGAAATAGCCTATGATTAAATTGGTCAATTGGATCATGCCCAGAGACGGTAGTTACAACACAAGTCTGCACCCGACATGATCAGGCAATCACTGTCTACGGGCAGTAAGATGGCCTAGTTGGATATGTCATCTGGTTGGCTTCCATTAGGACCCTGGTTCGATTCCCCCCGACTGCCAAAGTGAAGCCTCTATCATTCCATCTTTGAGCAAGACATTTAACCCTAATTGCTCCCAGGTTGTTTCTGTAAATAAGAATTATTTCTGATTCAACTTGCCATTAAACTTCATTCAAATCATTAAAAAACAGGAAGGTTAATAAATTGATATTTTTGTCCAATGAGTATTGTATGATACAGAATCAAAAAACTTTCTGTATGCACTATTAAAATATGCATATAGTTTCATTACCACTCATTGTAACCTATAGGGACAGTTCCAAGCCAGTAAACCGAGAAGCAAGACTGAGACTGAAGAGGAGGTCAGTCTGGATGCAGAACACAGCACAAACAGCAGCCTCACTCCCAAATGCAAAGAGGAGGGAAAAGAAGAAGTTGACCAACTGGAAGAAGTGGCAGTCACACTTGAGTACCCTAACACACCAGTCAGAGATCCTACACCTGCGACTGAAAGTCCACAAAAACCTGACCCCCCTCAAACACCTGACACACTTAGCACATCTAGCAGACCAGACTCAACTGTCAAAGATTAAAAACAGGACATTAGAGAAATGTAATGTTTTGGCTTTTGTGGTATATTATTTCGGTTTCTCCAGATGATTTAAGAAAATATATTATTGGCTCATAAAGGAATATAGCTTAGTCTCGTTATTGTATTGGGATCATATTATTTTTTATGAACAATCCAACAATAAATCTAGGATCAATGTCCTATTCTAGGATCAGCCTCCTTCACTCCTTATGCCAAACGCATCCTGGTGAAAATGACCATCATACCAATCCTAGACTTCAGTGATGTCATTTATAGAACTGTCTCAAATTATGTCAGGAAATCAGATGTAATCCAGGGGTGGACTGGGAACAGAAATTGGCCCTGGCATTTTGGCCTAGACTGGCCCACCACATAAGATCACAAATACCACCCGTCCTTGTGCTCCCCTGAATATGTATACCAACTCCTACTTCTTAAAACTACTAACGCCATGTAATGAGTATGCAAGAATCAGTGAGACTTGACACATTAAACACTGTTTTTCAAAAAGGTGTTGAATAAATTAACTTTTCCCAATCAAAAAGCATGCAGGTGAACTCCTTAGATAAATCCTTTAAAAGACTCAGGAGAGGACATCTTGTCTGTGTGGGTGTGTGACAGAGAGAGATAGAGACAGAGAAGGATGGTAAAAGATTGATCAGTGATTGATAAAAGTAGCAGTTTATAAATTGACATGAGAAAGGATGATCCGATGATCACTGTTTTCCAAACAAAGGGGTGTTGAATACATTTTAAAATCAGAAAAGTCAAAAGGAGCCTACTGCCAAAAACATTTGTGTCTGCACCTCCTTTTCATTTATTCTCCATGATCACACTGAAACTGCATGCAGCAGGCTGGCATACAGTGTTGCCAGATGCCAGCAAGGTTATCCAGTCCAAAACCTTGTCAAAAGCTGTGAGAATGAACAAAAAAACTTCCAAAATTGTTTTGGCTTGTTTATCATTTAAACACATTGAAATCGTTAACAATCTTTAAAATTACAAATTTTTCGACTTAGCCTATCCGATTTCTGAAACAGTATTCAATCAAATTAATGCAAAAATAGGCTTGACTATTTTTAGTCACACTATTCTATAATTCTATAGACTGTTCTACTATTAAACTATACGCTTGTTACGGAAAATAATGCAATCAACTTAGGCTATCAATGAGTCTGGTAATTGTCAATAAATGTTGTTTGGAAAAAAAGCATTCTGTAATATAAAAATATTGGGCCCTATTTTAACGATCTAAGTGGACAGTGTGAAGTGCATGGTGCAAGTATGCTTTGGGAATGTCCAAATCCACTTTTGCTAGTTTTGCTGACCCTTGTACTAAGTGTCTTCATTAATTCATAGGTGTGTTTTGGGCGTAACATGCAATAAACCAATCAGAGATTCATCTCCCATTCCCTTTAAGAGCCAGGCGCGTTTGTACCTTTTGCACATTGCTATTATGATGGCGGATTTGCACCGTAATATTTTTAGTTGTAATCGTTTGCATGTTTGTGTGCTGCTGTGCTTCCCTGTATGTTTGCAACAAGCGTAGTGTGCACGCGCTGTGCATACGCCTTGGTGCATTTGACTAATTTGCCATTAAAATAACAATGACACAGTACTGCGCCATTGACTTTAGACCAGGTTTTTGTTGGTCAATGGCGCAATCACTTTCCGATGCCTCAAGATAGCAATACACCCAGAATTATCCTAAACACACCTCCCTGTTAGACCAGCACACCCATGGGTGCAAATATGGGCAACCCAATGGCCAGGTTGGTTTGAAAAACCTGCTGGGGCAACATTAGTGTGTTTGAGTCATATTTGAGGTGCAGGTGGCGCCGGCGTGCATAACGTGAACTCAGCTGAAGGTATTGGGAGTGTCTGTTGTGAATTTATTGGGCACGTCAGCCAGAGCAGTAGTGGGTGTGTATGTGAGTGATTGAGTGAGACTGCTGCCTGCTGAACAGAGGGTCGCAGGAAGAAGGATCTGATGTGCCGGTGTTTCGGCTACAAAAACCTGCGAAACTTATCCTAAACCAGCCCAATTTTTATCCACCCGCCCAAACCCATTTTTGCCAAACTTATTACAAAACCTACCAACTGGGCAGGAAACCACCCATTCTGGCAACCCTGCAGGCAGAAATCCCAAAGACGTTGATGTTTGTAAATATGATTGGGCCAGTCCAATGTCAATTAAGAAAACATCCAATGCAGGTGCAGTTCTAGCACGGGGGCAAACATGTTCGCCTGGCAACAATATGTTATGTCGGCAACACAAACACTGATTTGTCCTTTCAGAATAATAGCGCTCGTAATTCATTACAATAATCATGTTAATTCATTGCATAGACATTGGGTCTATGTTCATGTCTTGCTAAAATTAGTCTATTCTTGGATAAAAAAGACTAGTGAATGTTTTTCAAATGTGTTTTCACATGAGACACTGACAATATATTCAATACATTTCTGTGTACATTGTATTTGTTACTGTTTTCAATTAAACATTGTAATTGAAAACATGTTAAATGTTTTTTTGCAATCATATACTATTGTGTCTTTACACACAATACAATTGCATTTGGTTACAATTCACTAGCATTGTAATGACTTCACAATGATTATTGAAATGAATTAAAACGAGCGCTCTTATTCTGAAAGGAGAAATTAGAGTTTGTGTTGCCGAAATAACATAGTGTTGCCAGGCGAACATATGTTTTGGGACAGCAGCCCAGTGTCATTTGAAAAAACAATGGGCCACCGATCTAGGCCTTCTGGGCCGGTAAATGGGCCGGACAAAAAAATATATATATAAACTAGAACTGCAAGCAGTTTTGACGGGGTCCAAGCCGTCCCTGGCGAGTCCCCCCTGGTGTAAGTCGCCCCGATGACCCACGGAGCCCACAAAAGCAGAACCTATGAAATCGGAACCAAAGGCGCGATGGCTGTGACGCATAAGCTGAAAAATATCATAACACCCAAGATACAAGGTCTGTAGTAATTTGCACGTGCTCTGATATTTCAAATACATTTTAAAATGTTAAAAGAAGTGCTTTGATAATGGTTGAAAATGTCAGAGAAGATTAATAAAGTTGTCATTAGAAAGAAAACATGGGGGATTACAAACTAAGAAAGCAGATGATGAAATACCATCACATAGTATGTCGATCCATAAACTGTCATTCGGAAAACAGGTTTTCAGATAGCAGAGTTAATCAGAGTGCCGTAAAGCCATGGCTGAGTAATCATGTACTGTGTTTGAATGAACCAATCTTTGGTTTAATTTGTCCTAATTGTTCAGGGATAGGGATTAATTTAACATTGATCTTCAAAATTATGGGTTCTCTAGCAATTTCATGTAATAACTTATGTATGCCTAACATTCTTGTCTGTACACTGTGCCTTACACACTAAAACAAAACACAACATTTAGCAACATTTTTTCTGTAACTTTATCCCATATCCCTTTCACTGTTCAGATTAGGTCGCTACTTTATACTGCGGCCAACATTTCATGTAGCGCATTTGAATGAACTGATCTTTGATTTAATTTGTCCTAATTGTGCAGGGACAACGCTTAAAATTGACATAGATCCACAAAATCATGGGTTCTGTAGCAATTTACTGTAGCATTATGTGTATATCTGCCCGTCTTGTCTGTACACTTTACCTTACACATTAAACAAATCAGAACCAAATAATGAGTTACCTACATTTGTTCCAAAGGAAAAAAAAGTACAAAACTTTTAGCAACATGTTTTCTGTAACTTTGTCCCATTTCCCTTTCACTGTTCAGGTCAGGTCACTAATTTAGGCTGCTACCGACAGTATACAATATAGATAGTTGTTCTTGAAAATGTTTTATATTGTTTTGTAGTACAATTTTGTACTCGATTAGCAACAAACCAATTCTAACACTGCACACTCCAAACAGGAAATAAAGGAAATAAATACACAGGCACATGATCCAGCGTACTCTAATAACCCCAACAAGTGGCATTTTATCAGAATATACCATAGATCATCTGCTTAGAAATATAGGAAATATTGGTTAGGATAGAACACCACAATTAAATCTGCTAAATAAAAGTATATTACATTAATTATGAATTTATCTTGTCTTTGTTTGAAACAAATTGTAGCCTATACGATTATAATAACAATTTTTTATATGTTCTATAATGTCTGACACATTACAAAAGCTCATACTTTTGCGTAGTCATTATGGAAAGCGGACCCCAAAGTATAAAGTTGGCGAGGCAAATGTCAGAAAATATCGAGGTGTGAGCTACAAGTTCTGTGGTACATCACCGTTGTAAATATCCCATTAACATTGATTGAGTAAATGGGCAAAAACTGCTCTACGTTGACGACAGCACCTTTTAATGACAAAAAAAATTAATACAGAGCTTCAGAGCGGCATGCCAAGCACGCACCAAAAGTTTCATGTTGATAGCATTTACTATAGAAAAGATATTGTAATCACAATTGACCCAGTTAAATGTATTGAGTTATTGTCCAAAACAAATAAACGTTGATTAAAGTGCCTCCTAACGGCCGATCTTCGCCAAATTTTGTATAGAACATCACAGTGGGAAATTGAAAAGCAATCTCAAGTTTTGTGATGATAGCATTTAATTTGGCAGCGATATAATAAAGTTCATATTTCGTAGCTAGCTATGAAAATTTGTTTGTTCGTCAATTGCGCATAGTTTAACATAGCAAAATTATTTTGATAACTTTTGGTCAACTCCATCGGGAGATACTAGACACCAACTTTTGTGCAGATCGGTGGCACTGTCTGGGAGGAGTTTGAAAAAGTTGGTTTACGCATGGCGCGATATTGTGAAACATATTGTTAGCAGAAATGGGCGTGTCCTATATCATTAAATTCAACTTAATTCAATGAACACATAGATATAAAAGTTTATATTGTGCAATGTGGAATGTGGAAGTTATAGGTAAAAACACATTTGACGTCATTATAGCGCCACCTAGTGGCCCACATGTGTCATTTTTTTTATGTGAGTTCTGGTAGCCATTGCACATCTACACTGTAAATTTAAAGTTACTCACATTAATGGAAGTAGTAAATCCTAAAATTTGCCTAAACACATAAATGTTGATTAAAGCGCCCCCTAATGGCCGATTTTCACCAAATTTGGTACCGAACATCGTAGTGGGACATTGAACAACAATCTCAGGTTTTTTGAAGATAGCATTTAATTTGGAAGCAATATACTAAAGTTCATATTTCATAGGTAGCTATGAAAATATTTTTGTTTATCAATTGCGCATAGTTTAAAGCTACACTGTATATTTCTTTGAGTTGATTCTTTTTCAAAAAACCCTTTGTTCTTTCACAAATATGTGCTTATTCATGTGTAATTACTTCCACCTAATAATCAAAGTATTTTCGTAAGTGTAGAATCTTCCATTCACAATACATACAATCGTGCCGCGCGAATTGCGGAGGCCATGTTACGCCTCCATCTTTAAAATACATTAGCCAAAGAGGGACATACCTGGAAATTCAAGCTCGGCCATTCGCGCTTTTACACAAGTGGCACTGTGACGAATGCCAGGGGGAGATTACTCACGACTGCCGGGAAATTTCAAAGTCTGTTGAAGATGTAAGATCATGCCTGTTCTCGAGGACACGTAATAGTAGCGCAGGCTCAAGCTGTAAAGTCATCAAGAACGTTCGGCTGGCAACACAAACAGGGATTTTTCGTTTCAAAATAATAGCGCTTGTGGTTCATTGCAATAATCATTGTTTATTCATTGCATAGGTAGTGCCCATGTTCATGTTTTGCTAAAATTAGTATTCTGTTTGAATAAAACAGACTCTAGTGAATGTTTTTCAAATGTAATCGTGTTTTCACATTTGTGTTAAACATATTTGTTGCTTTTATTAATAAAACATGTTAAATTATTATTTTTGCTATCACATGCTCTTATTGTTTCTTTACACACAATACAATTACATTTGGTTATAATTCACGGGCTGTGTAGTGAATTAACAATGACTATTGCAATGAATCAAAACGAGCGCTATTGTTTTGAAAGAAAAAATGAATATCCAGGTTCACGTTGCTGGTATAATAACACGGTTGCTTGTCATATACATTTTCACCAGTAGATGGGAGCAGATCTTACACAATGGAGCTTTAACGTAACAAAATCTTTTGATAACATTTGGTCAGGTCCGTCTGGAGATGCTAGGTACCAAGTTTTGTGCAGATCAGTTGCACGGTCTAGGACAAGTTCAAAAACGTTGGTTTGCGCATTACGCGAAATTGTGAAAAATCTTGTTATCAAAAATGGGCATGTCCTATATCATCAGATTCAGCTCAGTTCAAGGTACAGTTGGATATAAGGATTTCTATTGTGCAATGTGTAATGTGGGAGTTATGGGCACAAAACACGTTTCTCACCATTATAGCGCCACCTAGTGGTCCACATGTGTAATTTTTGGTATGTGAGATTAAGTAACCATTGCGCATGTACACTGTAAATTTGAAGTTACTCACATTAGTACAAGGGGTAGATCCAAAACTGGGTCCCATAGACCACGCCCCTTTTCACGAATCAGTACCCCACTGTAGGGGTGGCCTCAAGAGTGGCCCTAGATGGTAGCCTCAAAATTTGGTAAACATCGGATGAGCCATTGATGAGATATAAACTTTTTGTAGTTATAGCGCCCCCGAGTAGCCAATTTTCATAAAATTTGTTGGGGAGCCTCAGATGGTCATGTCAAACAAGAATCTAAAGATTTACACTGATACCTTTTTTTGGCCAAGATATTGCAAAGTGTATACTTAAGTAGCTAGCTACACAAATTTATTTTTGCGCAATTTACGTAAATTTCATCCGATAAAAATTATTTTGATAACTTGATAAAAACTTTGATAACGATATATTGCAATTTTTCACGCATTAAGTACTGGCGGCAATGGGCGTGGCCTATGTCAGAAGATTCAGCTGAACTCAGGGAACGCGTGGATATGTGTATCTTCTATGTGCGATGTACGGTTTGGGAGTTATAAGGGCAAATGCATTTTTTTTCTGCTATAGCGCCACTTAGTGGTGGAAGTGGCTGAATTTTTCTGTCTGAGGTCCCAGCGGTGATCTGGACCAGTCCTGAAAATGGCACCCCCACGATCATGTATGGTTTAGGCTGTAGTAGCGGTTTTACCGGAAGAATAAGAATAATAGGAAACCTTAGAAAAACAATAGGGTTCCACAGCCCTGCTGGAGCTGTGAACCGCGTTGCTTTGCAACGACGGTTCCCAGCCCCTTCGGGCTTGGACCCCTAAAAAATTTAATTTCTAGAAGAAAAAAAGTTGGCAGTTGGGCCGGCCCAAAACGCGCGTCGGCCCACCGGGAAAGTGCCCGGTATGCCAAGTGGCCAGTCCGCCCTTGATGTAGTCTACCACAGCAGCATCCGTTTTGCCCCATTTAACACCCAACACTGCAACCATCTTTACACATTCTGTGCCTAACTCACTGGTATCATCTCATCTACTAGTTCTTACTTGGCAAAATCCCACTGTAGCTCACTAATGTCCAGAGCATCACACACTCTCAACCTGCGCTCAAGCAGATATATCTCTCTGGTGATCACACTGTGTGCAGTTAAAGTGTGACATGATCTCATAATACATACAACTGTTTCTGGATGGTCCCAAAGTTTAATACAGAGCATACCAGTAGTTTGAAGCACCGTTAAATCCATTACTTCAAAATGAAAAGAATACTGAACAATCACAAATCTGCCTTGAGAAGGCTGTCCACCAAAACTCAGTGACAGGGTAAGGAATGCATTAGACAGAGAAGCAACCAAGAGGCCAAAGGTAACTGAAGTCACTGGAGAGATCCGCAGCTTAGATGGGAGAAACCGTCCATTGGGACAACAGTAAAACAGACGCTCCAGAAAACTGGGCTTCTTTGACGTCTGGCAAGGAGAAAGCCGGTGCTAAAAAATCCCATATCAAATCCCATTCGGATTTTGCCAAAAGGCATTTGGGAGACACAGCAAACATGTGGAGAAAGGTTCTCTGGTGTGATGAGACCAAACACTTATTGGCCCTAGCACAAAACGCCACTGCTCATAACCCTGAGAAAACAATCTCCACGGTGAAGCATGGTGACAGCGTCATGTTGGGGAGATGCTTTTCATAGGAACTGGTCAGGCTTGAGGGCAAGATAGATGGAGACAATATAGGGCAATTCTAGAGGAAAACCTGTGTCAGTCTGCAAGAACCTGAGACTGGGGCAGAGGTTGAACTTCCAGCAGTATAGTGATCCTAAACTCACAGCCAAAGGAACACTGGACTGGTTTAAAACAAAGAACCTGAATGGCTTAGAATGGCCCAGTCAAATGCACTGTACATCACAAGTACTGTCACAATTTAATTCATGATTATGTTTGTTTGCCCAATTACTTTTGAGCCAATGCAATTTGGGGGCTATATATAGAAATGGTTGTAATTCCTATACAGTTCACACAATTATCTTTACAAAAGCCTTCAATTAATGCACCTAACACTTAATGTACAGTATATATTCATTGTTTCCAATTGTATCACTGTCCAGACCTGATTTTATTTTGCTCCAATTCAATCAAAAAAAATTATTATAATAATTAAAAAAAATACATATATATATATAGAGAGAGTCCAATTCAATCAAAAAAAAATATTATAATAATTAAAAAAAAAATATATATATATATATATATATATATAGAGAGAGAGAGAGAGAGAGAGAGAGACAAAGAGAGAGAGGGGAGAAAGAGAGAGAAAGATATATATACATACATATGGTAGTTTAGGCATCCCTGACAATCTCCATGATTTTTATTTGTAAATAATTGTGTTTGGATCAGCAATTTAATTTTGACCTATCAAATCACTGAAGGACACAGTAATATTTCAGTAGTGAAATTAGGTTTATTGGATGAACAGAAAATGTGCCACATGCATCAAACAAAATTAGACAGGTGCATAGATTTGGGCACCCGAACAGAAATATCACATATATACTTAGTTGTGCCTCCTTTAGCAGAAATAACAGTCTCTAGACACTTCCTATAGCCTGTAATGAGTGTCTGGATTCTGAATGAAGGAATTTTGGACCATTCCTCCTTGCAAAACATCTCAGTTCAGTTAGGTTTGATGGTTGCCAAGCATGGACAGCCCGCTTCAAATCACCCCACCGATTTTCAATGATATTCAGGTCTTGGGTCGTTGTCTTTTATATCAAGTTACGCCGGGGCTGAATATTTCAGCTTTATGACTAATTCCTCTTAATTATTCTCATCTTTTGATTTTGGTAAAAATGACCCCCTAATGCTGCAAATTCAACAAATGTCCATTTTCAATTGTTTATAATCTATGAAATATTTTGAAATTCTGTTGTGCATAATAATTTGGAACAGTGCATTTTGAGTTTTTTATTTTTGAAAAAATACTGTTTTCTTTGGGTGGTTTGTTCAATGAAATGGTTGGTGACTTGAAAATTATACTGAATGTAATTTGCATTGACTATATAGGAAAATCAGTGTAAAATAGAATTTCCATAATAATTTGGAACGTGGTGTTTATACACATATAAACAAATACAGACACGTACAGACATACAGACAGACAGACAGACAGACAGACAGACAGACAGACAGACAGACAGACAGACAGACAGACAGACAGACAGACAGACAGACAGACAGACAGACAGACAGACAGACAGACATCATTAGGACACTGAAGTAATGGCTAATGAAAATGTATCCTTGCCATTGTATGTTCATAATTTGTTAATAGATCTGTAATTTCCAACCATGATAGACATTTGCAGCATTGGTAATGTATAGGATATATTTGAATCAATTTTAAACACTCATGGGGAATGAAGTTATCAATTTCTGGGTGATTCCAAAGTTTTGAATGTTTGCTGTACTATTGAGAGCATCCTGATCAAATGCATCAAAGTGTGGTATGGCAACTGCTCCAACTCTGATTGAATGATCGTCAAAACTGCCCAGTACATCGTCGAAGCCCAGCTCTCCTCCATTGAGGACATCCAGCGCAAGCGGAATCTGCAGAGGGCACGTGTCATCATCAGGGATCCATTCAACCCATGCCACAGACAGTTTGCCCTCCTCCCATGCAGAAGATGGTATCGAAGCCTGGATGCTGATTCTTCCCTGTTGCTGTTACCCTGCTGAACACAAACTCTCAGCAGTAAACCCCACTCTTACATTGACTATTCACTTCAGGACCTAATTAATGTTTCACTCATTACCAACTGTCCTTATTTAGATGCTCAATATAATTCATATTAATTTACACTACACTACGGTTGGTGGATATACTGTACATATACTCCACTATAAATACTATACTTACCTACATACTCGGGCACTTATATTACTTGCACTATTACTATACATACTGAATATTTAGTAAATATTACTATTATATTATTACTATTATATGCATATTAACTTAGTCATCCTGTAATTCTTTCACATTATCATCTGCACTAATATCTGCACCTTGTTGCTTTGTTGTACTGTCTGGGTTAGATCAAAGATATGTATGTTGGGTTACATGCTAAGCAGCATTTCGTTGCCATGGTTTTGTACTCCGTGCAATGACAATACATTTGACTAATAGAAACTTCAATTTAAACTAGTGTACGTATATAAAGGTCTTAATGATATACAAACATATTATAAAGTAAACAATTCGGCCCATTCACTGAGTTATTCTAGGAAGCCATATTATGCTGAATGTTTCGAATTGAAAATGGGTTTTGGTTTTATTGATTTTAGCCGGAACCATCAATAATGTATAACGTTTCTGCGGAGTATTTTAAAAGTTACTCATGCTGCAGAAGAAGCCGCGGATTTTGCGTAGCGTAGCTAGCTAGCTAGAGAATGCTCTTTCACTACTGACACAACACATGTTCATATAATATTTTCACTGCATGATAATGATACGCTTTAATATATAAAGGGAGCATAGCTAAGGACAGTCACAATGAATCTAGACCGACTCCGTAAACGTGTACGCCACTACATTGATCAGGTAAGAAACGTAGCTAGCAGGTACATTCTACAGTAACTAGCAAGCTAACGTTTAATAAGTTGTCCCTGTCAGAATGGCATCATCTGCTGCAGCCCGGTAAACCTACCAAATGATCAAGTTAGGTACGTGAATTGCCCATGTAGTGGTTAGGCTGTCACGTCAACACTGTTTTCATTCAGTTTTGCATTGCACATTTACCTTACTAAAACCATCATACTGTCGATGTGAACTAGCTGCAGCTAGTCCGTTTCTACTGTACTAGCTCAGTTACTGCCTGAGTTAGGTACCTACCAGTTAGCTAACGTTATTTCGATGCTAGCCAGTACCGACCTTTGAAAAATTACCCACTTTAGTGGTCAAGACAGTGGAATTGGCGTTTGTCGTTTCAAAATAAAAGTAATCTAACGAAATACAAAACATTTGAAATCTTACACAATTTGAAATTCTGAACAATTATACTGTGAGATTATACTTTCCGGATCTGAAAGTTGGCCTAATGGTTACGGCATTCGACTGGGGTCTGAAGGTCCTGATGCTAATCCAAATCCCCCAACCGGATAGCCAAGGTGAAATCATAGTCTTTTCCTGAAGCCCCAAACCAGCACGTTGAATGGTGTCGTTCTGTCTATGAGCAAAACAGTTAACCCTAATTGCTCCCCCATACAAAACTCGGCCCAGGTTGTTGCTGCAAATAGGAATGGGTTCTTAACCAACATGCCTGCTTAAGTAACCATTATCACATTTAAAAAAGGTTACCTAAGTGGTGATGGGCAGGGGTTTTAATGATGTTGTGTGTCTAACATAGAGCTCAACAGTGTGGTTCCGGAAGTATAAATCCCATTGAATTTCTTCTTATTGAATTTGTTAATCTGCCATGATGTCTAAACCATCCAATGTAGACTGACTACGAGCTACGTGGTTATGAAACAAACATTTATGCTCTTGTAGAAGCCTGTAGAATAGGGGGGTCAGATGGCTCAGCGGTTAGGGAGTCAGACAGTTGCCGGTTCAATTCCTGCCTGTGCCAAATGTTGTTGTGTCCTTGGGCAAGTCACTTCACCATAAATTGCTCCAGGGAGAATGTCCCTGTAATTACAGTAAATTGCTCTGCAATGTTTGTCAGGGGCAGCTTGTGGGTTCTATCAGGGCCGGTATGAAAGACAAGACATACAGGGTTGTGGTGAGTTTTGCAGGCTGCTTATCAGGTTACTTAGCTTACATGAGTCTAAATGTTTTTGGACACTGGTCGCAATTAAAAGGCATGTTATTGCGAATAATTCGGATGAATATTTCAGACTTTTTTGACACGCCTGATCATGCATATCAAGCGCAACATGATTTTGCAAAAAATTATTACAATTATAAAATAATTTGCCACAGGAAAAACAAGAATGTACTTGACATCAATAGATGCTGACTTGGTGCTTCTTTTAATGAATAAAAACACACTTTAATGCGTATTAATGACTGTCAGACAATGTGAAACACTGCTGTCACTGCTGGCACCAAGCTTGAAGAAGCAGACAAGTATTTTCAGAAGGCCAATCGACTCGGAGCAGCAGCTATAGCCCTATGTATTTAATATGAGGAAAGTCCTGTTTTGTGTATTAACATTTCCAGCTCTGTGTAATGCGCATTTGGTCCATTCCCATTCTTCGACAAGAGCTTGGTAATAGGTAGCTTGCACCCATCAGACACTTCTTTGTATTAAACAAATACCCCTTTCTGTTGTTTATGGTAATTTTATGCGCTCTGAAGGAAGGCCAGTACGCAGTGGTACATATTTGACTTTGAGTTTAACTGTACTGTTTTGTCTTTTGTGTTGTAAAAATAGTTAAAAGAACTGTGCTACTCCTCTCCCAAAGCTGTCTTTATACATTTTGTCCTTGTTGGAGTTTTATTTTTTGTCATGAAACTGGGTACTGAGAAACAACTACAATCATATGATCTGCCATGTGTAATGTTTTGACTTTGTGACGTGATCAACAAAATGCGTTTTGATTGCTCAGATGTGTACAAAAAATTTGACCTTGGTCTGAAAAAATGAATGCCGCAAAATCGCTCAGAAATAACATCTCTGATGCGAAAGCTTGCATTGACTGGATACAGCTTAATAAATAAATATTATTAACGTAAGAATTAATCGCATAAAAAAAACATGTCCAGTGTGCAAAAGCCTTACGTTAATCCATCTCGTTATCTTGTCGCAGTGAAAATAAAATATAATACAATTGTATAACATAGCAAATTACAAGTCTAGTTACCAAGTTAATTTTGATAACAAGTTAAGTTAATAACATTAATCATCTTGCTGAGGGAAATTCTTGAACAGCAACTTTGGCAGGCTGCTACCTGAGATGGCACCGGTGTCGTACCAAAAAAATATGGATAATTGGAGAACTGTAACTAAGTTTACTGAGCTATAGACTACATGATTTTAAAGGACGAAAAAATCTAAATATATGAACAAGACTTGATAAACTTCTTAGGTTGGTCATTGTAAAGGCATAAAGATAACACTCGCGATGGAGTGTGTGCATGTGCATCTATTTTTTTTTCAACCAAGTAGTTGCAGGAACATAGCTATTGGAACAGCTATTTGAAATCTCACTGGCCAAGTGGCCATAGGAACTGGTAGGAGGGATAAGGGAGTGATGAAAGCACCGCAACGGTCTTTATAGACCTCAACAGTCCCACCCGTTCTCCGGTTTTGGAAGTAAATTTCCTGTTGATTTCTCCCATAGATGTCTGGAAATATCTGTATATGAAGAGTTTTAGACCATGCTTTAGGCCAACCAGCTACAACGTTACTCATTAGCATACAACATATAATTTTGAGTGAAAGAATTTACAGAAAGTGGTACACAGTCTTGTACCTTAAATTTTATTGGGGATTTTCTTTTAGTTTTTCACTCAAAATGAAATGGGTTATAGGAACGTTATGTTCTAGGAACTGCAAAAATCCCTCTGGTTGGAAAGTGGCTATTATTATATGATATAATTTTATCCATGAGCATTGACAGCTTCAGTTTTTATTCCTCACTTTGTTTTGAACAGTGTTCATGCTTATGTTTTTGTGTTGCAGCAACAGTATCAAAGCGCTCTGTTTTGGGCAGATAAGATTGCGTCCCTGTCACATGGTGAGTCAGGAAAAGGTTTGTGATTATTAGGCTAAAATAGTAGTTAAAAGATGGCCTTTCCAACTGGTATTTTAATCTTGTCTTTGCAGAAGACCCCCAGGATATCTACTGGCTAGCACAGTGCCTTTACCTCACCTGCCAGTACCATAGAGCGTCCCATGCACTCCGCTCACGCAAACTAGATAAGGTAGGTTGTCTCTTCTCTGTTTGGTGTCAGGTTAACATTCAACAAGACTAATGACAGGCCTGATAGGCATATTGTATTCTCTTTGGCTTGTCATTGTGTCCAGTGTGTGTGGGTTGGTTGTCACATTCCCAATATTTGTCTGTTAATTTACAGTTGTACAGCGCTTGCCAATATCTCGCCGCTAGATGCCATGTGAGTATTAATGTTGTGCTACTTACTCATAAAAACATAGACACCTCACCTTTTACCACAAGCTGTCTGCGCTACTTTTTTGTAGTCTTTGTTATGTTTTTCTTTTAGCTATACATCTTCAGTTGCTTTCCATTTTACTTATACTAGAGACAAGTAATTCAAATCTGAATTTAATGTCACATCTAATATGTCAATTATTAATCACCCTAATATGTTAAATCTGCTGCGGGCCATATCATGGAGAATAAATTTGTTCTACGTGGCAGGTTTTTTGCTTTTTGTTCCATTCAATGTTGGTTTAGACAGTGCGATACAGTCATCTTTAGAAATAAATAAAAACACCTGAATTTACCAGCATTATGGTTTAGTAGCATAACATTGCCAAGTGGTTGGAAACACTTACCTCCTGTTTAATTCATGCAGTACGCTGCCAAAGAGTTCCAGCAGGCCTTGGACATCCTCGACATGGAGGAGCCAGCAAGCAAAAAGCTGCTAGACCGAAGCATCAAGGAAGACCACGAGATACGAGGATTGTCCAAGGACTGGGAAATGAGCCCTGCATCTGTGAGTCTCAGCTCTGAAACTGTTTTTGGTCATTCAACAAGTCCATATATGTTTTTACTCTTTTCAAATGCCTTCCTCTGTCTTGCCATTTATGATTTTGTCATTACAAGGCAATTTGTATTTGTTAGGTGACAGGAAGAGATTAAGTATTGTGTTGCCATGATGTCAAAGTCTATTTCTCTGCATTCATCCACTAACAACTTCACCTGCTATTTTCCATACAAAATTAATGTGTTAGTGTTTATGTCAGAAGCTCCTGGAGGCTTCCCAACTGATGCTGCTTCTGTCATCTGAACCCCCTGTTGTCTCTTCCCCCAGATCAACAGTTCTATCTGTCTATTACGGGGCAAGATCTATGATGCCATGGATAACCGGCCTCTGGCCACATCCAGCTACAAAGAGGCCTTGAAACTGGATGTGTACTGCTTTGAAGCCTTCGACCTTCTAACGTCGCACCACATGCTGACTGCTCAGGAAGGTGAGGCCAGATTAAGACTGAAACAGACCTAAAAGATTCATGTGAAATAATGTCAATAGATATTCTGTGTCAGCTTTTCAGCTGCATGCGTTTCAATTACATATTTGTTTTCATATATAAATATATATATATATATATATATATATATATATATATATATATATATATATATATATATATATATATATATATATATATATATATATATATATATATATATATATATATATATATACACACACTTACTGTGAAATAAAATTATATATCATATGCCAAACTGAGATTTTTTTACCTGGAAAAATCTCTACCTCCTGAGTTAATACCAGGGACATTGTAGCTAGTGCAGTTGTGATTAGTTAGGGAAACGCTTAATTAATTCCTTGATGAAACTGCTATTCATTATATTACAATCCAGAGCTACAGATAATTAACAGCCATGTATTGTGGATGTGGTGCAAGGTGCGTTCATATTGTCTAGAATACGCAGCTTTCTTCTGACGTCATACTCCAATAACTTTGTAACATACCATCGCCATCAATGATATATTCAAAATGATATATCCTTCCCTGATTGAGAATATAATATTCATATATCAATGGCATTTCTTGTTAAGAAGCTATTTAAGTATAAATTTAGAAGAAGCATTTTCTAGACAATGAACCATCCTAATCCATTAAAAAGAGGTCTTCAAAAAAAGCAAATTTTACAGGCTAAGAATGGTTTGTAATTTAAAGATGATTTTATATCAAAGGCCACAGGGATGGGGAATAGGTTTTTACAACAAGGATATTGTGAGTTTTGGGTAACGAGTGCATTTGATTAAGCGTAAAAATGCCCCACGCTGAATTACTAAAACAAACAAAAATGTCGGGAAGTAGCATGGGATCATGGGTTTTGTTATCGTCGTCAATGACAACCTTCCAATCTAGCGTCTCCGGGAGAAAAAATGTACACTGATAAAGTAATGTATTGTTAAAAATATTATAACTTTATTCACGTTATGTTTGGCGGTTCCCTGGAACTTAGAGCAACTAGTGCAGTCAAAGGTTATATGATGCATTGACGGAAGACAAAATGAAACGTCCCGTGTCTTCAAATTACATAACAAATTTCTCTGGATTTGAAAGTTGGTGGAAACATTTAGGATAATGTAAGTACACAACTAATAAATATATATAATATAGGTATAGTGAGGTACTTTGCATTAAAAAAGCAATCATCTTTTGTTATTGTTTTGGAAAACTACATATTGTATCTAAGTGTCATAAACATTACATTTTTTGTATTTCAATCAAATTCATGTATGGTATTGTGTCTCCGGGATCTTTGGTTAACTGAAATCAATCTCAGACACCTGTGGTAATTAGCTTGCCAGGTGAGCCCAATTAAAGGAAATGATGCGGGCAGCTGAATTCTGGACCAGTTGAAGTTTATGGAGGGATTTGTGAGGGAGGCCGAAGAGGAGTGAGTTACAGTAATCTAGACATGAAGTGATGAGACTGTGGACAAGCATGGCGGCAGTGTGCGGGGTAAGGGAGGGGCGTAGACGATTGATGTTTCGTAGGTGGAAGTAGGCAGACCTGGTAATTTTATTGATGTGAGGTAAGGATAGAGGTAAGGATAGTGTGCTGTCAAGGATGACACCCAGACTCTTAACCTGGGGGGAGGGTGAAAGAGAGGAGTTGTCAATAGTAAGAGAAAAACTGTCGGTTTTGGAAAAAGTGGTTATGGTGCCAATGAGGAGAACCTCCATTTATTACTGTTTAATTTGAGAGTTGGGTGACCCAGGTTTTTATTTCAGAGATGCACTCAGTAAGGGAGAGTGGATGAGGGTTTGTTGGAGAGGTAGAGCTGGGTGTCATCAGCATAACAGTGGAAGTGAGTGTTAAATTTGCAGAAGATATTCCCAAGGGGAAGGAGGAAAATGATGGAGTAGAGGCCACAGGACAAAGCCCTGGGGCACACCTGAAATGATGGAGGAGGGAATGGATTAAAAAGACTTGAGTTGAATGAGCTGAGTGCAGACCGAGAGGTAAGATATGAACCATTCTAAAGGAGTGTGGGTAATGCTGATGGAAGATAGCCTGTTGAGGAGAGTGGTGTGACAGATGGTATCAAAGGCTGCACTCAGTGTTATGGAGTGGGCGGAAACCGGACTGGAACTGTTCAGGTTATTGTGGGATAGGTGAGAATGAAGTTGAAGCAACTGTTTTTTCAAGGGTTTTGGAGATGAACGGTAGATTGGAATAGGACAGAATTTGTTGAAGGGGTCGGCACCAGGTTTTTTGAAAATTGGGGTTAATCGCTAGGGCTGGGCAATATGGCCAAAAAATTATATCACAATATAAAATAGATTTTTTTTCGATACGATATGCCTAACGATATATTGAAATGACCTGCTGTGACTTGATTAAATCAAAGTGTATAGTCTGCTGTATAAACAAATAAAAACAATACATACAAAAAATATTGATTGATTTTGTTATATTTCTGTTCAGAGGTTTCAGGTAAAACTGAACTACAAGCAATACGAAATACTCCTCATTTGTTGATGTTTATTGCGATATGTCGATATGGGATATTCTTCTCAACATTATTTTCAAAAACTCGATAATGAGATATGTTCACCCAAGTAAAAAAAAAGTATATTTAAATATACTTGAAATGTATTTTATTTATCCTAAATATACTTCTAATATATTATTTTGGTATGTATATTTTGAAAGTATACTTCAAATATACTTAAATACATTGAATACACACTTATGGTTAACCATAAGTATACTAGAAGTATAATACTGGAGTATAATTTAAATATACTTTTTTTTTACTTGGGCAGGTGTGGGATGGATCCAATATGCTGGTGGATGTTATTGATTTTTTCAGTGAAAAACGATATAATGGAGTTGCAGAAGGTGGTTGTATAAAAGTAAGGGGGGAGAAAGTTTTGGGGTTGGGTGATATTGTTAAGTAGGGAGAACAGTAACTTGGGAGTTTCCTGTATTGGTAGTGATTATATTGGAGTAGAGATGGGACGATTACCGGTTTCACGGTAAACCACAATAAAATGTCCGTACGGTTAGTATTACCGTTTAAAATATAATTTTCATTAAAACCGTCTTTGATTACCGTGATTTTGAAAACTCACGGTAAATCCTGTCCAGCCAGAATCAGTCTGACGCAGGTGCGCGCAAGCAACTTTTGTTTTTTGCACGAGAAGTCAAGGCTGAAGGCAGTGACAGGGCTCGGGAGATTTTTCAGCCATCCAAGATGACAAAATCTGAGATGTGGTCATATTT
>JACXGM010008062.1:0-29566 GCA_016801145.1 Umbra pygmaea
ATAATCATGCTGTCTAATCAGCATCTTGATATGCCACACCTGTGAGGTGGATGGATTATCTCAGCAAAAGAGAAGTGCTCACTAAAACAGATTTAGACAGATTTGTGAAGAATAATTGCGAGAAATTGGCCTTTTGTGTACATAGAAGAAGTCTTAGATCTTTAAGTTCAGCTCATGATAAATGGGGGCAAAAACAAAAGTGTTGCGTTTATGTTTTTGATTGTTTTTGGGCTGTTGAGGCAGAGGGTTATATCTGGTATTTTTCCACTTACATCTCTGTTGATGTTAGTTTTGGTTGTAGTGTTTCTTGATCATAATTGAAGGGCTGATTCTAAGCACTTGGCCTTATGCTTGTTTGTATTTGTGTTTTGTCTGTAATGTTCAATTTCTCAGTTTACCTATGTGGTGTGGTGGTAATTGTCTTACTGTTGTGGTCCACCACTTGAAGCAATGTAAAGCAAACACTGTAATTTTGGCTGTCTCAATGTATGTGTATGCCAGTTCACCATACTTGCATGTGGACCATGTATGGCACTAAATACATTTTTCCAGTAAAGCACAATGATTAGGGGAGGGGCCTCACACAAAGAGAAGCCTAGGGGCCCCTGACCACCTTAATCCGCCCCTGACAATACGGGTGCACTAATAAGCATTAATTTATGCTTAACTAATGGACAGATAATACTGAATTAATGTGTAACTCATGATTATCTAAGGCATTCGTTAATAATTACCACATCAGGAACTAATTAAGACTCTGTCTGATTAATATATTAGTTCATACAGTAATTGTTATTAATTAAATATGTAATTGTGGGTTAATTCCCTGAAAACTATTTTTTTTAATTAATAGTCTTAATTAATATGTTAATTACCACAATGAGCCAAAGACTTGTATTTCAACTTACAGGCATAATACAGGTAAACTAAAATGCATTAATACATGATTAATTACTGCATTATTAGTGCAAATTCATGTGTAAATTACTACAATTACTAAATGATGAATTAATAATGATGTGCCTCAACAAGTTAAGTCACAACATAATTATATATTTGCAAATCATTAACTAATGAATAATTTGTCTATAATGACCATCACTAGAGTTAAAAGAGTTTATTAAACACATTACATTTTAAAATTTACAAAATAATATAAAAATAATTAATTATAATATATTCCTCTCTCGATGAAAACTAAGACGTTAATGACGAATATATAGTGACATATGACGAATATATAGTGACATATGACATATATATAAACACTTGGGTGGCACAATTCACAAACCTGTGGTTAGGTTTGTATCACGGTTTTGTGGGTCACGGTTTTCGGTTCTGTACGGTTCTTGTTTAATCTCAATACTCCGCTCTTGAAAAAATGCATGTGACGTGATCTTGCAGCACTCCACACTCCACCGTTGAGGAGCTATCTGCTCCGCACTCCTATAGCATCCAGCTGCAGCCCAGCAGACCTCACCTGTGGCTAATGCTGCGTTCGTTTATTCCCAAAGATCCGATTCGGAACTCGGATATGATGTCACTTCCACACTTCAAGCGTTCTATTATTTTTTTGGTTGTCCGAGTCGGAGAAAAACATAGATGCCACCCGGAAAGCTGTTGTTGGCCATGTACCAGGCGCTCCAAAAGCACTATATTACATTTTTTATTATGACTATGACTATTACCCCACAATATCAAAATGCAGCCATTTGAACTTCTAAAATGATCACTTTATTTCATGTTGTAGTTTCTTATGTTACAACGCTAGCCACGTTTAGCAACACCGGTTTAAAACAATGTTTTTTTTCAATATTTCACTCACAACAAGACCGATTCCCATACCAACAGGCAGTGATACGGGCGCAGTAACGTACTGCAGTAATACGAGTGATTGAAAGTGTCATTTAAATAACCAAAGCGGTCCAAGAACGATGAAAACAATTCATGTTTACAAGTCACAGGGCGCAGCCATCTTGTATTCCTGCTCGGAATTCCTTCTCGGTCACCTCTGAGATCTCCGAGTGGGAAAGTCGATGTCCGAGGAAAAGGAGGCGTGTGGTGCGCATTGCTAGGCAACGTTCCGAGCTCCGACTCGGAGCTCCAACTCGGAAAGATAAATGAACGCAGCATCACTCATGGAAGAACCCATGGGCTAACCCAGCACCTACACTAACCCTCCAACTTCCGTTTTCGTCATTTCCGGAAACATCTCGCACTCAAAACAAGCTGAGGTTAAATTAATTACTTCTTTACGGCAAAAACGAATCTTTTCGTTATGAAATGTATTAAACTAAATTATACACATAATCCGCAGCACCGCAGACCCACCACCCCATGGTTAACCTTCGTATTTCCATTTCGTAATTTCCGGAAAACAGTTCTCATGCCAAAAAAAAGTTTAGATTAATTACTTTTATTTTTGGTTTTGTTACCAAATTAATTATACTACATTAAGCATATGGACATTATACTTTTAACTTACATCTACAGTGTATGCATGCTTTGACAGACACTCCGCCCAAAACCCCGAAAACGGAAGTTGAAGGTTAGCTGTAGGTGCTGTAGGTTAGCCATTTGTGACGCCTGCAGGGCTGCAGCTGGATACCACTCCCGCTCGCGGCATCAAAATCTGACAAAAGTCTTTTCAACCTTGTCGATCTGAAGTGAAGACAGATTCAGCAACTGTATGGGTTATTTCTACATCAAAATGTCTTCAAAAACACGTTTCGGTAAACGTTTTTTGTGAAATATGAGATCGTATAGGTGGTTAGTGTAGGCTACATTAGCAGAATACAGACGAACCGTGCGACGAACACACACCGAACCGAGACAAGCGAACCGAATGGTTCGGATGTTTTTTCATCAACCGTGCCAGCCCTAACTGCTACTGATGTCGCTGAAATTGATTTTTTAAACAATCATCCCCCCTCTTTTTTTTAGTACAGCTCAGCCCATGAGCTAGTTTTTTGTGTTTAGGCAGTTCAGTACAGTTGTCATAGAAAGGGGAGTATAAGTTATTTAATTTTATATGTTGTTTTAATGTAATGTGTTATGTAAATATGTTTTTGGAAAGTGTTTAATAAACAGCTTTTATAAACTCTAGTGATGGTCATCAATGATAAATTAGTCATTAGTTAATGATTTGCAAATATATAATTATATTGTGACTTTACTTGTTAAGGCACATCATTATTAACTCATCATTTAGTAATTGTTAATTTACACATGAATTTGCACTACTAATGCTGTAATTAATCATGTATTAATGCATATTAGGTTACCTGTATTATACCTGTAAGTTGAAATACAATTATTTGGCTCATTGTGATAATTAACATATTTATTAAGACTATTAATTAAAAAAATGAATTTTTAGTGAAATAATCCGCAATTACATATTTAATTAAAAATAATTACTGTATGAACTAATATATTAATCAGACATACTCTTAATTAGTTCCTGATGTGGTAATTATTAACGAATAGCTTAGATAATCACAAGTTACACGTTAATTCAGTATTATCTGTGCATTAGTTAAGCATAAATTAATGGTTATTAGTGCACCCGTATTGTAAAGTGTTACCGAAATGCTCAGAATGAAGAGCTCAGTTACTGTAATAGTCTATGAGAATGAGAAACACTTCTTACTTGATTTATTACCTTAGTAAACATTTTCATAATGAGCATATGGTCTCAATCGCTAGAATTAAGCCTTCTGCAATATATAATGATGTTCATATTCTAAAATTGTGGTCTTGTTGATTTTAAAACACACACACGTTATGGTGTAATACACCAACATTGCTCTAAATCATTTACAGTACTTTGAAATTTTGATTTCTGTAGTTCTGAAGCAGATACAGCAATCCATAAACTGGAACTGAAAGCATTTTAAATACATAGCATATTTGAAGCAAGCAGACATACACTAGTGTTCAAAAGTTTGGGGTCATTGTTTGCATATGGTGATTGCTCTATAAAAACTAAACCATTGCTTATCAACTCGACACCTCAACGGTGTCACTTGTGCACTTTGCAGTAAATAAGGACTAATTAAAGGCAAAAACGTCAACTTTAAGCCCTGTCCCTGTGCATTTAGGACAAATTAAACCAAATGTCCGTAAATTCAAACACACTACATGAATCATCAGCCACGGCTGTATGGCAATCTGATTACCTACACTATCTGAAAACCTGTTTTCCGAATTACAGTTTATGGATCGACATACTATGTGATGGCATTTCATCATCTGCCTTCTTAGTTTGTAATCCCCTATGTTTTCTTGCTAACAACAAGTTTTTTAATCTTCTCTGACATTTTCGACCATTATTAAAGCACTTCTTTCAACATTTTAAAATGTCTTTGAAATATAAGAGCGCGTGCAAATTACTACAGACCTTGTATCTTGGGTGTTATAGTTTCCAGCTTTTGCATAACAGCCATCACGCTTTTGGTTCCAATTTTATAGGTTCTGCTTTTGTGGTCTCCGCAGGTCATCGGGGCGACTTGCACCAGGGGGGACTCGCCAGGGACGGCTTTGACCCCGTCAAAACTGCTTGCAGTTCTAGTTTTCCTTGAAAATGCTGAATAACTCAAAAAAAGGTCCCTGGTAGAACATGTTATATTTTTGCCCACTTAAACTATAGCCCCCGCGTACCTACCACACTGAGGCATGCCCCGGTCCCTCCACCAGGGGCGCTACAGTACACGATTGAATTTGTGATTTTCAACACGCCACCATATCCACCCCATTTGACCTAGATTGCAGAAATTTTGTGTACCTGCCTTATTTCTCACGATGATCAGAAAAGCCTCAAGAACCCATAAAGTCCGCCATCTTGGATTTTTCTGTACAGTGAAAATGTACCAAAACCTATAAAAATCAGCTTGCACAAGTCAGATCAACGTGCACTTTGGTATACAGGTGTCTTATACTTGCATTCCTATAGGGTGATAAGCAGAGGTGGGTAGTAATGAATTACATTTACTCCGTTACACTTACTTGAGTACATTTTTTCGGTAATTTGTACTTTTTAGAGTACATTTACAGATGGGTACTTATTACTCTTACTCGGGGAAATTTCTAGGGAAAAAAATGTACTTTTACTTCGCTACATTCGGTGGTGTTCCACCGCTACTGTCAAATGGTAATAGTAAGTTAATATGACTTGTTTGCAGGTCTCGCAAAACATTAAAGCAGCCTGCTTGCGAGAGGTGGCTACGCATCAATCACCTGCTTATATTTAGCGCACGTTTAGTTGGAAGATTGGAGAGGCAGCTTCGCGAGAGGTGGCTACGCATCAATTACCCGCTTATATTTAGTGCGCGTTTAGTTAGAAGGTGGTGGCCAAGGCAGAGGAAGATCTGCGCGAGCAATCGGAGGCAGATCACTCGTGGCCTCAAGTTCAGTCTATGTTTTCACTCCAAGACGTCAAAAAGAATAATTCATAATCATAAACGAACTGACATATCAACATACAAGAATTCCAGCTCCAACCTGAAAAAACATGTAGCGGTAAGTGTCACAATGATGCCTATATTTGAACACTATTAATGGTAATTTAGTAACTTTGGGCACTTTTCCCTTATTGTAATATTATTTTACACACTGTCGGAGTGTTTTTCCTCATATGCGCTCTTGTGCAAGCAATGACAAATCTTGTGAAACACACGTTCACAAACAAACGTACATTTTCATATCCTTTTTTTCAGAAAACCTATAAGGAGTTCCACTGCAAAGGATGAGGGGTGAGTTGTCCTTGGGGGTTCATCACAGCCTGTGATATTGACTCTCAAAGTTGGGTCACTTTTGCCCATCAATGACCATTTGCCCACACCTATAAAAATCATCTTAAAATCCACAATAAGTCAGAGTGGCCCGCACTTTGGTATACAGGTGTCTTATACATACCTTCCTTAATGGTGATATGGACTAAGAGATACAATGCAAAATGGCAGATAAAATGGCAGACCAAGGGTTTATTGACAAACATTATTATATTTCCTGAACTGTACATGCTAGAAAGTAATGATTGGTACCATTGGAAGCCTATTTTCCTATACTTCCCATATCGGAGTACCCCATCCCATCGTTGCTTGCAACTATATTTATTATTTCTTTTTTTCCTTGAAACTGCTAAATAACTCAAAAGGTCCCTGGTAGAACATGTTATATTTTTGCCCACTTAAACTATAGCCCCCGCGTACCTACCACACTGAGGCCCGCCCCGATTCCTCCACCAGGGGCGCTACAGTACAAGATTCAATTTGTGATTTTCAACATGCCACCATATCCACTCCATTTGACCTACAGTGCTGAAACTTAGTTTTCCTGCCTTATTGCTCATGATGAACAAAAATCCTCAAGAACCCATAAAGTCCGCAATCTTGGATTTTTCTGTACAGTGAAAATGTACCAAAACCTATAAAAATCATCTT
The DNA here is from genome assembly GCA_016801145.1 of Umbra pygmaea. NCBI lineage: Eukaryota > Metazoa > Chordata > Actinopteri > Esociformes > Umbridae > Umbra > Umbra pygmaea. Next base: position 6,444 of record JACXGM010008062.1, read on the forward strand.
GCACAAGTCAGATTGACTTGCACTTTGGTATACAGGTGTCTTATACTTGCATTCCTATAGGGTGATAAGCAGAGGTGGGTAGTAACGAATTACATTTACTCCGTTACACTTACTTGAGTACATTTTTTCGGTAATTTGTACTTTTTAGAGTACATTTACATATGGGTACTTATTACTCTTACTCGGGGAAATTTCTAGGGAAAAAAATGTACTTTTACTTCGCTACATTCGGTGGTGTTCCACCGCTACTGTCAAATGGTAATAGTAAGTTAATATGACTTGTTTGCAGGTCTCGCGATACATTAAAGCAGCCTGCTTGCGAGAGGTGGCTACGCATCAATCACCTGCTTATATTTAGCGCACGTTTAGTTGGAAGATTGGAGAGGCAGCTTCGCGAGAGGTGGCTATGCATCAATTACCCGCTTATATTTAGTGCGCGTTTAGTTAGAAGGTGGTGGCCAAGGCAGAGGAAGATCTGCGCGAGCAATCGGAGGCAGATCACTCGTGGCCTCAAGTTCAGTCTATGTTTTCACTCCAAGACGTCAAAAAGAATAGTTCATAATCATAAACGAACTGACATATCAACATACAAGAATTCCAGCTCCAACCTGAAAAAACATGTAGCGGTAAGTGTCACAATGATGCCTATATTTGAACACTATTAATGGTAATTTAGTAACTTTGGGCACTTTTCCCTTATTGTAATATTATTTTACACACTGTCGGAGTGTTTTTCCTCATATGCGCTCTTGTGCAAGCAATGACAAATCTTGTGAAACACACGTTCACAAACAAACGTACATTTTCATATCCTTTTTTTCAGAAAACCTAAACAAATTGAATAGCCTATTGTGACGTCTTGCATTTATACACAAATCCGGACAGAAACCTCACTAAAGTGTAGAAAATACATACAAACAAAAACGGGATTGTATTTTATTTGTACCTAAAGAATGCATATACTTAAAAATATAGGAACAAAGTATGTTTTAAAAGGAAGAGGTCTGGTTAGTCCAACACACCATTCATTAATGATATAGAAGTTCATTTGACTGAACCTAAACATAGGATCTTGATAAAAATGTTTATTTTTTGCAAAATTACTTTTTATATAAATATAAAATATATATACATACATACATACATATATACATACATATATATACAGTCGTATGCAAGATTTTAGGCACCCCTGACAATTTCCATGATTTTCATTTGTAAATAATTGGGTGTTTGGATCAGCAATTTCATTTTCATCTATCAAATAACTCAAGGACACAGACATGTTTTGGTAGTGAAATGAGGTTAATTGGATTAACAGAAAATGTGCAATATGCATCAAAACGAATATAGACAAGTGCATAAATCTGGGTGCATCCAATCATTTAAGGTGGCCAATTGCAAATTGTTCTCTTTAACTCTCTGAAGAGTGGCAACATGGGGGCCTCAAAACAACTCTCAAATGACCTGAAAGCATCAGGAGTAAATATTTCCGTAAGTACTTGTACTTTTACTTGAGTACAGATTTTGGCTACTCTACCCACCTCTGGTGATAAGCAATAAGAAATACAATGCAAAATGGCAGACAAAATGGCCAACCCAATGGTACACTGATGCATGATGACAACACAATGTCATATTTCCTGAAACGTACAGGCTAGAAAGTGATGTTTGGTAATGATGGAAAGAGGGAGTTCCACTGCAAAGGATGAGGGGTGAGTTGTCCTTGGGGGTTCATCACAGCCTGTGATATTGACTCTCAAAGTTGGGTCACTTTTGCCCATCAATGACCATTTGCCCACACCTATAAAAATCATCTTAAAATCCACAATAAGTCAGAGTGGCCCGCACTTTGGTATACAGGTGTCTTATACATACCTTCCTTAATGGTGATATGGACTAAGAGATACAATGCAAAATGGCAGATAAAATGGCAGACCAAGGGTTTATTGACAAACATTATTATATTTCCTGAACTGTACATGCTAGAAAGTAATGATTGGTACCATTGGAAGCCTATTTTCCTATACTTCCCATATCGGAGTACCCCATCCCATCGTTGCTTGCAACTATATTTATTATTTCTTTTTTTCCTTGAAACTGCTAAATAACTCAAAAGGTCCCTGGTAGAACATGTTATATTTTTTTATTGATAAAAAGTAAGGGTTGGTAATGATGGAAAGAAGGATTTCTTCTACAAAGAATAAGGGGTGATTTGTCCATGTGGGATCATCACAGCCGGTGAAATCATGTCTCAGATTTGGGTCAATTTTTTTAAATTAATGAATTTCAATATGCTACCATTTCCACACTGTTTCACTTACATTACTGAGACTTTGTGTACCTCATTTCTCATGATGAACAAAAAAGCCTCAATAACTTATAAAGTGTGATTGCTTTGGCTTTCGGCATACAGGTGTCTTATATTTGCTTCCCTATAGGGTGATAAGCAATAAGAAATACAATGCAAAATGGCAGACAAAGTGGCCGATGGTTTACTGATGCATGATGACATCACAGAGTCATATTTCCTGAAGCGTACATGACTGAAGTGAATCATTGCATTGGAAAGAGGGGGTTCTTCTGCAAATAATGAGGGGTGATTTATTCATGTGGGTTTATCATAGCCTGTGATATTGAGTCTCAAATATGGGATGATTTCTGCCGTAGAGTGAACATTTGCCCAGACCTATAAAAACTATCTTAAAATTGACAATAAGTTGATTGGCGAGAATGGTTTGCCCAACACTGGTATTGCATCTGACAGTTTTTCTGCACTTTCTAGCATTGGAAGAAGCAGATCAGAATTTAGAACAGATTTCATTAATTAAATATTTATTATATTGTACAGAATCAGTGATGTACAGTTGTGGTTTTTGGAGAAGTGGGTATACTCTTAATTTATTCCCCCAAAGTGTCCCAGCAAAGGATGAACTCTCTGTGTTATAAACAGTGACATGTAAGACGAGTCTTGCATATTAGTTCACCACAAAATGGGCCAGTAGGCCTCATATTTCCATATTATCTCTTAACTTTTGCTGCTTGACTTCACAGAGAAAGGATCATTATGAAATGAATATTAGCCACAGAAGAGGTGCAGTTTCTGTGTAGGAAAAGACAACTAAATAATTATGTATTTTGAGTGACTATTCCTTAGTCCATCCACACGAAAATTGGACAACTATTTTCTCACCTTGTAAGTAGTCTGTGCCAGTAGTTTCTTTAGAGAACTATCTCTTAGAACAGTTGATTTGCAACAGATAGTGTATATTTATAATAACTCACCTTGCAAGTACTTTGCACCAGTAGTTACCTTTGTGAACTGTCTCTTAGAACAGCTGATTTGCAACAGATGGTGTAAACATGTAATGGTTGCACACACTGTCAGAGATTAGTTTATTGGTATAAGACTTTTGTTATCAGTTATTATTTTCTCTAAATCTGTCTATCATCCGTTTACACCACGCTGATCAAAACAGGAGAAAGGTCTTGCGTATGAATGGGAATGCATTCGCGGGTTTGTGAGTAGCGAAATTGGAAGTATACATTATAAAAGATAGATTATAACAGAAACTAATCACATTATACAAACACCTATCGAAAAGCAGGGGGCAAACAACTGTTTTTTTATCTGATCCAATCTGGCATTGGGCATGTCAGATTGATGGTACCCGCGTAGCCCAATAGCGTCCGTGCGCTTATGTGTATCAAGGGATCACTGCATCACTGTCTTTACTGGGTGTTGTTTTATTCACATGAGATTGGATTAGCTACTAAATGATGGACATCAGAGGGGATTTAGAAGTGGGCACATGCAATGCCGACTGAAAAATAAGTGGGTATATGCCGTATACCTGCATATAATAGCCTGCACTACACCACTGTACAGAATGCACAAGAAGTTTCAACTGGGTTCCTGCCCATGTTGGTGTTGTGGTGGAATTTCCACATATGATGCATTATACTTTTCATTAAATATGTTTGGACCAATAGAATGCCTTATATCTACACCCTGAGTGTCACGTTGAAGTATTGAACAATATATTAATTATGTAATCAATATATATTTATCATGTGTTTAATCAAATGATATGTTAAACAATACATTATGAATGACAGTGTAATCAGCACAACTTTTGAGTATTATGAACATACCTATATTGGAAACATATGTATTGAAATACATGTATTGAAATACTATTAGAGCCTGTTAGAACTAAAGGAGGTCTGAAGGCCTCACTGTTTTTGTAGACTGTATAATTATTAATCTACTATAAGAACACCTGGTAATGCGATAGTATCAAGTCACAATGGTGCATTGAAATACCCTCAAGCAGGAGGCCTCAAGGCCACAAGGCCTCAGTAGAAATGCTGGGAGATAACAGGCCTGAAAGCTTCATTGTTTAAGGAGTTCTCTGTTCTGTGCCACCAAGTACATCATGGGATGTTCCTGTCAAGGACATCCGAGAGCACGTGTACACACGTGTGAAAACATTAACATAAATTAACATAAAGGGATGACCAATTACATCATGGTTTAAAATATTGAAAGTCAGTGGTTGATACTGAAAAGGTCACAAGGTTGATCAGGGCCGCCCCAGTAATTATCATATGGGTTGGTATAACTGATAAAGGGTTCATATAAAATGCCAGTACATCCTTGATTGTCTGAGTTATCTGATGCTGAAGATGCTCGGCTTTATGTTTGCTCAATAAAGTCTTTTTGGATCATAAGAACTGCTGTATGGAATAATTCTTTGAACTTGGAATATTAATATTTTCATTATAAGGATTATTTTCCACGACAGTGTTTAGGTGGAAACTCTGGCCAAACAAGCACAGGATATTACATATGTAGACCTAAAGTTCCCCCTGAGCAAAGCAGAAGATAAATTGTTCATCAGGACATATGCACAAACAACATGGCAGGAGTATTGGAACATTAGTGAAAGAGAAAGGCATCTTTACAAATATACAAAGATGTGTTGGTTATTTGAGGAACTTGGGCATTAAAAGTAGGGAAGAAAATAACATTACTTGTCTCAGAAATGACCATACAGTTCTTAATTATTCATTACATAAAATAGCCAAACATTCTAATGGGAACTGTGCATACTGTCACCAGCCAGAAAGTGTTAAACATATTCTAAATCATTGCAAGGTATACAGCACACAGAGAGAGCTCCCATTCAGGCAGACCACCATACCTTTTCACTGTCAGGGCTTTTTGGGAAAACATCTGGTAATGCATATAATACATTTTCTAAAAGAAATTGATATAGTAATGAGGATTTAGGTTCTATTTCTTTATTTATTGATTCATCTCATTCAACCAATCTGTTATTACAGTCAGGAACCGAGATATGTCTTGTATGGTACCAGCTCATATAGCAAAGCAAAAATTAAAAGTGTGGTTAAAATATAGTTAAGGGAAAGAGCAGAAAGGTGTCCAAAAGCAATGAGGATGAGGATGTAATTTCAAGAATGAGGTATCGACACTGTTACGCACTGACTCCCCAGGAGGGGAGTGGGATGCCACACCTTGCTGCCCAAGTGGTCAGAGAATGGAGTATGAGGTCGTAGGTGCGAGAAAGGACACTGAACACCAGCAGGTACCGTTTCACAAAGGGCTTTATTTCTGCCACGGTAAAAATAATAGTTTGGGAGGAGAGGCTGAGTGGACACAAAGCAAAGAACTGATACAGAACACCCCACCCCTAACTTGACTAACCCACTGAAACACAACACTAAACTATCTGGCACACGGTCAAGGCGCCCTAACAAAAGTACAGGGAGTGGGTGCTCAGATCTAACCTAGTGCACATATACAATGGAGTTATCCCTACGGGTGGTGTAAGCCCATGGGCGTCTTGCCCGACACTCCCATGTGTATCCTCTCCCCCTCTGGGAAAACAAAAGGAGAACCAAGGGTTACTATTGCACAGGGCAACAATACAATACACCAATACTTTGCACTATAATAATCCACTCTAACACACACCAACCACTCTCCAGACCTTTCACAAAATGCACACTACCAAATGAGCCAACAGTGAGCTATGGGGTAAGCTCTATGTTAAGCTCTGGGCATGACAAACATCCAAACATTTATACTCAAAACAGAAGGGCAAGATGGGATATGATGATTAGGTACAGCTGCGCCAGTTAACGGGGGGAGGAGCCAGTGATAAATGATGATTGGTTGAGTAACAGCACCTGCATGGGGAACAAACACACAGAGAGCAGAACAAACACACACAGACAGGACGGAACTCCTCACAGAGAACACTAAAAAGAACTACGGGACATAACAGACACACAAGATAAAATAATACGTTCTTATTAAGAAACATGCTGATGGTCACTGTGTATTCTGTGGTAGTTCAGACTCTATAGCAGGGGTCAGCAACTCCGCTCTAGGAGGGCTGAAACACTTCTGATTTTTGGTTTCTCTTTCTAATAAGGGAATGGTTTATACCTGGGAAAGCAGGTGATTGCAATTAACTACTAGGTAAAATAAAAAATCTAAAGTGTTTCGGTCCTCCAGGACCGGAGTTGCCTACCGCTGCTCTATAGACATGTTATTCTACCCTACCCTAAATATCAGGAAAAAAACTAAGATTAATCTAGACTCCAGTACTACACCCCAGGTCCAGCTGGTGGCGGTAATGCACCATTAAAGTTATTTGGCAACCGCCATGAAACCACAAGAAGAAAAAGTAGATGTAGAAGAAGACGAGGAAGAGGAGAAGCACCAAGAGTGAATTGTAAGTAACAACAATAGCAAAGCGATTGTTGTTTTAAAGTGGCAAAGTTTATGATAATACAGTGGCGTACCACACCATGTATGTGTATAGTGCACATGTGTCATGCACAATGTGCGATCTTGCAATTGACATGTAAGCTAACATTAGGCTAGCGAGCTACAACTGGTCAAAAGAAATTGTGAATTGAAGCAATCGCGTTAGCTCCGCTCTAATGACTGACGTGTTGATTAGTAGTTGAATCAGGTGTGCTCGCTCAGTTACAGTTTTAATGCATGGACTGGCTGGTGGCACCTGAGGAGAGGTTTGAGAACCACTGTCCTACAAATGTTTATAAAAAATTTCCGCAAACATTTGGGTTCAGATTATGGCTTGACTACTTTGAAACTAAAAAATCTAGTATATACAGTGCCTTGCGAAAGTATTCGGCCCCCTTGAACTTTTCAACCTTTTGCCACATTTCAGGCTTCAAACATAAAGATATTAAAATGTAATTTTTTTGTGAAGAATCAACAACAAGTGGGACACAATCATGAAGTGTAATGAAATTTATTGGATATTTCAAACTTTTTCAACAAATAAAAAACTGAAAAATTGGGCGTGCAAAATTATTCAGCCCCCTTAAGTTAATACTTTGTAGTGCCACCTTTTGCTACAATTACAGCTGTAAGTCACTTGGGGTATGTCTCCATTGGATTCAGGTCTGGACTTTGACTTGGCCATTCTAACACCTGGATATGTTTATTTGTGAACCATTCCATTGTAGATTTTGCTTTATGTTTTGGATTATTGTCTTGTTGGAAGACAAATCTCTGTCCCAGTCTCAGGTCTTTTGCAGACTCCATCAGGTTTTTTTCCAGAATGGTCCTGTGTTTGGCTCCATCCATCTTCCCATTAATTCTAGCCATCTTCCCTGTCCCTGCTGAAGACAAGCAGGCCCAAACCATGATGCTGCCACCACCATGTTTGACAGTGGGGATGGTGTGTTCAGGGTGATGAGCTGTGTTGCTTTTACGGGAAACATAACGTTTTGCATTTAAAACTTTAAACAACACTTTTTATGGATATCTTTCAGAAATGGCTCTCTTCTTGCCACTCTTCCATAAAGGCCAGATTTGTGCAGTATACCACTGATTGTTGTCCTATGGACAGACTCGCCCAAATCAACTTTAGATCTCTGCAGTTCATCCAGAGTGATCATGGGCCTCTTGGCTGCATCTCTGATCAGCCTTCTCCTTGTATGAGCTGAATGTTTAGAGGGACGGCCGGGTCTTGGTAGATTTACAGTGGTCTGATACTCCTTCCATTTTAATATTATCGCTTGCACAGTGCTCCTTGGGATGTTTAAATCTTGGGAAATCTTTCTGTATCCAAATCCGGCTTTGAACTTCTCCACAACAGCATCTCGGACCTGCTTGGTGTGTTCCTTGTTCTTCATGATGCTCTCTGTGCTTTCAACGGACCTCTGAGACTATCACAGAGCAGGTGCATTTATATGGAGACTTGATTACACACAAGTGGATTCTATTTATCATCATTAGTCATTTAGGTCAACATTGGATCATTCAGAGATCCTCTCTGAACTCCTGTAGAGAGTTTGCTACACTGAAAGTAAAGGGGCTGAATAATTTTGCACGCCCAATTTGTCAGTTTTTTATTTGTTAAAAAAGTTTGAAATATCCAATAAATTTCGTTCCACTTCATGATTGTGTCCCACTTGTTGTTGCTTCTTCACAAAAAATTACGGTTGTATATCTCTATGTTTGAAGCCTGAAATGTGGCAAAAGGTTGAAATGTTCAAGGGGGCCGAATACTTTCGCATGGCACTGTAGGTACTGTATCACGCCTTTCAGATATCATTATCATACAATCCAGTCAAAATTTGTTTTAAAAACTCCATATAATTTAAAATAAATAATGTCTGGATTGCTGAATTATTTACACCAACTAGAGCACCTCAACAAGTGATTGGAGCTATGGCTTTTGCCATTTATATTTTACATTGACACAATTTTTACTTTTACTTTGTGTACTTAAGTGCATTTAGGATCACATATTTACTTTTGGTACTTAAGTACATTTAAAATCAGATACTTTTTTTATACTTTTACTCAAGTAAAAATCTAGTAGGTGACTTCACTCTTACTGGAGTAGGTTTTTACCGTAGTATTTGTACTTCTACTCAAGTGTCATTCTCCAATACTTTTTACATGTCTGCTGAAGTCCTTCCCTGTGGTCTGAAAGTTGTCATTAAAGTTTAATACACCACTACCTGCCTCTGCAGCCTGTGAATGAATATTTAGCATAGCAGGACTTGTCTTCAGCCCGGCTGGATTCTCACATTTTCCACAAACAACTTCTATTGAAGATGAATCGCAAGTTTTTCAATTTTAATTACAGGAAGGAAGAGAAGAAAGCAGAGGGAAAGATGAAGGAAGCAAGAGGAGAGATAGTGAGCAAGAAGACATGGAGAGGAAGAGAGACGAGGAGACAATGAGGAAGGAAGCAAGAGGAGAAAGGAGTTGGGAAGAATGAGGTACAGGGAGGGAGCAAGAGGAGAAAGGATTTAAGTGATGGTTCAAGTTCAATGTGATGTAGGGAGAAAATAAATAAAGCTTGGAGAGAGAAAGAATAAATTTCTGTCTTTTTTCTCTCTTTTTACTTTTGTACCTTTAGTTTTGATATTTTTGAGTACATTTTAACACCAGATAAATACTTTTGATACTTAAGTACATTTAAGATGAGCTACTTTAAGACTTTTACTCAAGTAATTTTCTTATGGCTGACTTCTACTTTTACTAAAGTCACTTTTAAGATCGATATCTCTACTTTTACTTAAGTATGGAATTCATGTACTTTTTACACCACTGTTGCTAGATGATTTACTCATACAGTGATACCTCTTGTGTCCACTACAGTGTCAGTTGGTGGTGATATTAAGTGGGTGGAGAGAATGCATTATACATCCATCAGAATTTCAAGTTGCATCAACACATCCATTTACATTTACGTAATTTAGCAGATGCTCTTATCCAGAGTGAATCACGGTAAGGACAGGAACATTCCATTGGAGCAACTTAGGGTAAAGTGCCTTGATCAAGGACATAACGATAATTGGCACAGCTGGGAAACAAACCGGCAAACATTTGACTTTCAGTCTGATTCCCTAATCACTGAGCCATCTGCTTCACATCTGAGATACCAAGTTACTATACACTATAAGAAGTACCCACAAGAATGGCCTTATGGCAAAAAACTCTATCTGTCTTTCTCAAATAGACACACATACCATTTGACAATATTTCTATGTACACATTAGCAAATGCCATATGCAAAAATTATGGAATGATAGAGCATTCTGTACTATCATGTAAGCCTATCATAGCCTAGAATGTCATAGAAGTGGCCATCTAGGGATGCACTACAAAACATGTTCTATCTTTAATGAATGCCAATATACACTACAACCGATTATATCACAACTGTTTTGCATCACATTGTGTCAAACATCATGTATTGAATATAACAATGTTTACAGTAAACACAGAACAAACTATAGCAGTATAGAAGAGAGACAGCCCATAGTAGACAGGAAAGTGAAAGGAAACATGTGTGTCTTTAAGAGGTCTATAGGCCTGGGCCTACCTTATCCGAAGAGAAGCTCACATCAATGCCCATTCTAGGAAGCAAACCGGGGAATCACCAAGTCTTTAAAATCCAGTGGTTTTTGGATGAAGTCCAGCTCAATAGATAGCATATAGGCTGAATCAATGCACTGGCTATCTTGTCCTAGTAAAATCATTTTTTTTCCAAAATAGAGAGTTATGCTCCTTCCAAGGTGAGTTGTGCTGCATAATTGTTTGGGATAAATGTTATATATCAACAATTCCTTGGTTGGTCCAAGTTGTGTCTCCTCAAAAATATAAGCATGGCAAACAGAATAGGGAATTCTTGGCGCACAGATTTTGAGCGTGCAAGCCAAGGGCGCGCACCACTCTTTTTTTTCAGTGGCGCACGACAAAACGGAAACAGGAAGCATGGACAGGTTCGAGGACACAGTAAACGATTCTTAATAACACAGTTAATGGTAAATAATAAAACTGTAAATGGTTCATAACAACACAGTTAAGATAATCTTAGCCACTGTTGACATTATGGACATTAACGCCAATGCTGCTGCAAGTTCTGCCATCGTTTAACTTTTTCTTCTTCTTCTAATCTGTGAAAGTATCAAAGTCGGTAGCCTCTCCTCAGTTGCAACACCTCTGTTCAGGAGAAGACTGCAACTAGTGTCGCGAGCACCACGTACGAGTATAAATAGTTACACCGCTCCCATGACGTCAGTTTGGCGCGCGCCAGGTCGGGAATCTGTAGTATACTGTGCGCTTTAGAAGCACGACTTCATCCTGATTGGACATCAAACGTCAAATCAGAACACTGATAATGTTGTTGCCGTTATCGAATTGGTTAGAAAAAAATACCCTTCTTTTCTGTTTGGCAGTGCCTCGCCCATATCGTCCTAATGAACACACCGCCCCTGTACATATACCTGTTCATATACTGTAAATATCCTGTTCACATTGTGCTCATATCCTAAAAAGTAAAAAAATTACATTTCCCTGATTTGTTTACAAAAAAGATATGCAACAATAGACCACAAAGAAATCCTTGTTTGGTAAAACTTACTTGGCAATAAATCTCTTTCTGATTATGAATTGTCTGTGGCCACCACCTACAAAACCATTTGATTTTTGGCTGTTGTCTTGCGGTTGCCTCCAGTGCACCTGTTGTCACTTTCATTTGCACCACAACAGGTGACATTGATTCACAATCAGTCATGCTTACTAACTGGACAGATGATATCCCTGAAGTTTAACTGACTTTATGTTATATTGTCATAATTGCATGTTCCCTTAATTTTTTTGAGCAGTGTACATTTATTGCCCAGAAATTATGTCTTATTTTATTTTCCATAATGTTGTTCTGGGTCACTACTGTTGTTGCTATAAATACTGTAATGAATTCTAAGACAATGCTACATGGTAAAATAAAGAAGAAATTAATGCTTTGCTGATTCTTTTGGTGTAGGTTCATTGATCTGTACTTAACCAAAAAGATGGGCTTATGCTGCGTTCGATTATCCCAAAGATCCGACTCGGAACTCGGATATGACGTCACTTACACACTTCAAGCGTTCTATTATGTTTTGCACGTCCGAGTCGGAGAAAAACATGGATGCCACAAAGAAAGCTGTTGTTGCGGTTACACTGACCAAGTACCAGGCGCTCCAAAAGCACTACATTACATTTTTTGATTATGATTATGACTATTACCCCACCATTTCAAAACGCAGCCATTTGAACTTCTAAAATGTTCACTTTATTTCATGTTTTAGATTTTTATGTTACAACGCTAGCCATGTTTAGCAACACCGGTTTGAAACAAGTCTTTTTTTTCAATATTTCACTCACAAGATGACCGATTCACATACCAACAGGCAGTGATACGGGCGCAGTAACGTATTGCAGTAATACGAGTGATTGAAAGTGTCATTTAAATAACCAAAGCGGTCCAAAAATGATTAAAACAATTCATGTTTACAAGTCACAGGGTGCAGCCATCTTGTGTTCCTGCTCGGAATTCCTGCTCGGTTTCCTCTGTGCTCTCCGAGTGGGCAAGTCGGATTTCCGAGGAAAAATGGGCGTGTGGTGTGCATTGCTAGGCAACCTTCCGAGCTCCGACTCGGAGCTCCGACTCAGAAAGATAAACGAACGCAGCATTAGCCTGTTGCAACCTTATGCTGCGTTCGATTATCCCAAAGATCCGACTCGGAACTCGGATATGACGTCACTTACACACTTCAAGCGTTCTATTATGTTTTGCACGTCCGAGTCGGAAAAACATGGATGCCACAAAGAAAGCTGTTGTTGCGGTAGCACTGACCAAGTACCAGGCGCTCCAAAAGCACTACATTACATTTTTTGATTATGATTATGACTATTACCCCACCATATCAAAACGCAGCCATTTGAACTTCTAAAATGTTCACTTTATTTCATGTTTTAGCTTTTTATGTTACAATGCTAGCCACGTTTAGCAACACCGGTTTGAAACAAGTCTTTTTTTCAATATTTCACTCACAACATGACCGATTTACATACCAACAGGCAGTGATACGGGCGCAGTAATGTATTGCAGTAATATGAGTGATTGAAAGTGTCATTTAAATAACCAAAGCGGTCCAAAAATGATTAAAACAATTCATGTTTACAAGTCACAGGGCGCAGCCATCTTGTGTTCCTGCTCGGAATTCCTGCTCGGTCACCTCTCTGATGCTGCGTTCCATTATCTTTCCGAGTCGGAGCTCCGAGTCGGAGCTCGGAAGGTTGCCTAGCAATGCGCACCACACGCCCCTTTTTCCTCGGAAATCTGACTTGCCAACTCGGAGAGCACAGAGGAGACCGAGCAGGAATTCCGAGCAGGAATACAAGATGGCTGCGCCCTGTGACTTGTAAACATGAATTGTTTTAATCGTTTTTGGACCGCTTTGGTTATTTAAATGATAATTTCAATCACTCGTAATACTGCAATACGTTACTGCGCCCGTATCACTGCCTGATGGTATGTGAATCGGTCATGTTGTGAGTGTAATATTGAAAAAAAGACTTGTTTCAAACCGGTGTTGCTAAACGTGGCTAGCGTTGTAACATAAGAAACTAAAACATGAAATAAAGTGAACATTTTAGAAGTTCGAATGGCTGCGTTTTGATATGGTGGGGTAATAGTCATAATCATAATAAAAAAATGTAATGTAGTGCTTTTGGAGCGCCTGGTACTTGATCAGTGCTACCGCAACAACAGCTTTCTAGGTGGCATCCATGTTTTTCTCCGACTCGGACGTGCAAAACATAATAGAACGCTTGAAGTGTGTAAGTGATGTCATATCCGAGTTCCGAGTCGGATCTTTGGGATAATTGAACGCAGCATGAGATCTCCAGTGGGCCAGATAGATTCAATTGGCTTTACTCTACAGGTGTAAATCTGACAACTGAGACAACATGTTATTCTCTATTATTTCCACTATCTTCAAAGGTTGCCATCTTTTAAACATTGGTAAATGTTTTAATCTAAAATGGAAATATACACTTAGTATTTTCGGCTTAATAGACAACTATATATTTTTGATTGTGTATATTAACACAAATAAAAAATATACCTTTGTTTTTTAACCCAAAATACCTTAAGTATATATTCCCATTTTGGATGATACATAGTTTTTATATTAAAACTTTGTAGTTTTTAGCGCATGGTGTGACATAACAGTTGGTACAGTATCCGGTCATGGCAGGGATGGTCCCTCCAGTGAAACAATGCATCACCCAATCAGATGCCTCAGTTTGGAGGAAAACGGCATGGGCGGAGTATCACACCAGACGCTCTACTCGTCCACTGGTTGATGGCTTCTGAGCCCATGACGCCTTAACCAATCACAATCGTTAGTTGATCTGACGACTATTATGATTAAAGGTTGTTTTTTCGGCACAAGCTCTATTTCAGCCACGAAAAGATTAAATGGAATGAATATTGCCAAGTTTTAAAACCCGCTCGGAATAAAAAACAATATTAACAAGCATATTTGGCCTATGTGAAGTGAAAAAGTATGGATATAGTAAAATCTTTAGGACATCCGGAAGAATTATTTAACCTGATCAAGTTTAAAATTGGGGGCTGTCGCGTTGTGATACCCAAATCGGATTATGTGAGTATTGGCTTTAAAACCCTGTAATATTGCCGTTTTATATAGACAATGTATATGAAATTACATATACATTTTACCACACACTAATTCGCGCACAACCACTGATTGTGGTCTGCTTACCAATCTCTTCAAAATGTAATGTTCAAACTAAAGGTGTTTGTGCATCACAAGCAAATGCATAGCCCACAGTTGTAGCTAATAGTATAGGTTGAATGTAAAAGAAAAGCACAGCTTGTAAGGCGAGGTGCTGGCTTGAAAAATAAAGGGAAAGGGCAGCACACTCTATACGATGCATTCAAGTTTATTCCCACCAACGTTTCGGCAGACACGCTGTCTTCGTCCGGGTATAATGTGAAAAGCTGCAGGTCACTTGCTTTTATAATGTTTTGTGGGACATGCTGGTATAATTATGTCCACCATAGCCATAGTAGTTTTTGGACAGTTGAGGAACAAGTTAAAAAAAGTGTAAACGAACAAAATAGAAACGAAATATGATGAAAAAATATGGTTTCTAACCAAACTCAAAAGCAAGGGTTTACATTTGTAGAAACAAGCAGCCGCTCTTCCTCAGCAAGTTTTTAGGTTGCCACTTCCATTAGGGAGAGGATGTAGCACCATTACATTTAGAACATGACGTAACCTGATGATTCTCACGTAATCTCTACGTTATATAGGAGAGGAGGCAACCTTAGACAAGTATGCGTCCTCTTTTAATAGTGGAAAGTTATATTTTCCTAATGTCTGGGATTTGCGTTGTATAATAGGCTTTATATCTTAACTCTAGGAGAAGATGGATTGCGAATGCTTATTGGAGGCCTCAGTTAGGTAATACATTTTGTCTTAAACATGTTGGCCCTTGTTTACCTGGTATGATAACATATTCACTATTTTACTATTGTAAAATTATGACAAATTATGACAACGTTTTGAGTTTCTATAGAGAGTATTTAATGTCGCATAAACCTTAGATTTGGAATAATACAATTAATCTTAAAGATTTTGCTGGTAATCGCACAATAATTAATGCATTGGGTGAATAATAGTGAGCGTTTGAAGCACAATTCGCAAATCAAGGTTTTGTTTCTACCTATGTCTGTCAGCAGATGGCAGCATCTCAGTTTGAGATTGTTCTGTGTATAAAACGTTTTGCAGAGTATCGTTTTACGTTGGGCTACAGAACAGCAGGCACTTCCCACATAACGTAGGCAACAACAAGTTATAGTAGGCCTACGCACTTAACCATGGTGTGTTATAACTGGGAGGGCCTCGGTTTGTTAAAATGTGCAACTAAATTTATGAACACAAAGTATGTGGATGGACATCAAAAACGGAATACAGGGTATGGAACTGGGAAAGATCAGGAACCAAATACACTCCGCACAGTCTATCTTAAAACTGTGCCCATTGCTTGAGAAGAAAAGACAGAGACGCGTATGTCCTCTATATTAAACTTGTTAGCACGACGTCAGCCGCGAATATAAACTGGTAATCCAAAAATATTTAATTTATTCATGGAAGGTTGAGCGTCTGTTTCTCCATGGCCGCAGGTTGCTGTAAGTGTCCGGTCACTTTAACCGTGTTCAAGCGTACTTTCTGCGTCACACCGCGGAGTCCTGGACACGCTTCACGGACCCGCCTTTCCGTGGGACGGCTGGGCGACAGAGGGGTACAGGAGAGATGTTGTGCCGCCCGCCCAAGTGTTTTGCGGACCGTCGGCTCTTACCGACACCCAGTCTTTCTCTGTTTCTCTTGTCAGGAATCCATGAGTGAAAGCCTGCGGACATGCTATCTTTATCTGAACCACACCAGTCGCAGTTTCTCCGCTGTTATCCAAGCGCTAGATGGAGAGTTACGGTAAGTTTAGAAGCCTAAACCTGCGTGTGTGACATGGTGGAAGTCCAGTTATGAAATCTTAAATCGATGTATTTACGGTGTATTTATTTAATAACCGGCCATGCCGTATCACAATTATATTTGGTGTAAATAGAAAACATGCTTTTTTGTCAACAAATTAAAATAGGCCAATTATAAATAAATATTTCAGTTTTGAAAGTGAAGTAAGGGAGATATGGGTTGGTTGTCAGAGTTTAGTACAACCAAACTATAGGGATCTATGTAAATGTTTCTCATCAAATGTGTGCCCTGTCAATATGACGTCATTCATGTGGTCAGTTTGTAGAGAGCTAACAATAAGTTTAGTTTACCTTTATTTTACCAGGCAAGTTGACAGAACACTTTCTCATTTGCAGCAACGGCCTGGGGAGGTTTATTTTTCTAATCAGTGATTTTTTTTCAGGTCCCGCTACATATTTTCAGCATGTATTCAAAGAGTAATGTGTGTATTCTAATAATACGTTTATAAAAATGCCAGACTGGCCTGAGTGATCCAACACATGTTGGCTTCAGTCTTCACCTTTCACTGATTGGTTTAGTGGGCATTACCAAAAATGTGCTGCACTTCAGGGATTTAAAAGCTAAACAACAGCAAAATAAAAATATTTCCGGAAATACAAATGCTGTTTTCACAGTGTCATGCCAATCCATTGCATTAATTTCAGTTTTCATTACTGTGTTTGTCCTATATGGATGGCAGTGTGTTAAACTTACATTCCACCCAGGGGTGTAGTGGAGGGTAAATGCACATAAAGACCATTACAGCACCTGTTTATTTTGTGGAAAAGTGTTCACTTGCATTTTCATGTAGATAATTATTGTTCACCCACTTATTTTGTTAGAATCATTTTTAAACGCTGAAAACAATTAATATTCTTGTTCTAAATTCCAATCTCGCCAAGCCTATTTTCAAATGTGTGGAATCACAAGTGTAATTCTCCACTGTGCATACTGAATTTGCCCCACAAACAGTGCATTTTTTCACAATTCTGTTCAACAGCAAACACTGTTCTCCCGTATATGAAATAATCCAGACTAACATTAGATCAAGCAGGCCACCGGTGCTGGCAAAGATATAGCAGACGATGTGCCAAATAACTTTTAAAGATGCAGTAGGTAGTATATTTTAATTAAAAAAAAATGTTTTTTCTGTATAAACATGGTGTCTAAGTGAAATCAGGCCCAGTGAGTGAAGATCAACACCACAGACAGCTCCCCTGCCCTGGAATCCTGCTTTGAAAACCGTGAATCAGCCTGGATACATTTTAGCCAATCCTGTTTTAGCCAATCGCCTTTGGAGAAGCGGGCCTTGGCTCCATTTGTGAACGTGCACATTGTCCTACTAGGTTGAGTACGGATACAGACCGAAACATTTTTTTTACACAGAAGCTGAAATCATGGCAGCTAGTGACAGTGGCCTGACACAGCATACACTTTGAAAACTGCAAAAAGAAGAAAGATTTCAAAGAATAGACCTCTTTATAAAAGAACCAGAATCAACTTTGGTTAAGCTGCATTGCGGCCAGAAATAAAAAGATGCAGTTCAACTTGGATGATCTCTTTTTCTTCTGGACAGGTAAATCAATTTATTCACATTATATTACAAATTGTTTTTCTTCTTATTTGATTTTGTAGCTAACGGTTTGTTAGCAACAAGTGATGCTAATCTAACGATAGCTAGCCTAGTTACCCAAGGAGAAATGATAATGTGGATACGTAGTTAGCAATTTAATTGTGTACATGCAAAACAATTTACCCACATTATAATAATACTATTTGTTTTCTTATTTGATTGAGTAGCTAACTGTTATTAGTTCCCAATGATACAAAGCTAACGATAGCTAGCCTAGTTACCCAAGAAAAAATTATAAGTTGCTGGACATTTTGTGGACATGCAAAACGATTACAGTGTCAGTATGTTCATTTTTACATGGGTGGTTTAGCTTAATAAGAGGTGTTATCGTTAGCTACCAAAAAAGTCTAAAACATGGATGATTCATTTTTTTTGTAGCGCAATCAACATTTGGGATGAAAGCACCTTGATAGAACCTTTTCGCAATGAAAACAGAGGAAACCTAACAGTACTTTACAGACCTCCAAAGTGTCATTTTGTAGAGAAGATTTTGATCTGAAGTGGATACTAAGGACCGGTAACCTGTGCAAAGATGACCCAAGGCGACTTAAACCCATGACAGGTGTCCCACCCAACTACACAGGAGCTACTACAGACTAAAATTAGCAAAGGTTCAGGTATATAAACTGTATATTTGTCAGCTGTATAAGGTGGCTTTTTTTCTCAAAGTCAAGGATGATCAAAAGAATGTGAAAAAACATTAAACTAGGGGTTCCACGTGGCATAGTGGGGCTAAGTCACTGCATTGCAGGATAGTCTAAGTCCTAACAGTCATTGGTTTGAGCCTGTCTATGATGTCTCCATATTTGCCTGGACCCCCAAGCACGAGACAGCTCAAATTCCCATGCAGAAAATTTCCTCTGCTCATTCTGTGTTGAATGAGCAGAGCAAAAATAATCCTCCAGCTCTGTAACTTGTGGTTGGATGAACCATGTGAGTGCCCCTCACCATCCTTAATCTGTCTAAGGAGTTGGAGAGGGTTAGTTGGAATTGGACATGTTCAACTGGGAGGATAGAAAAAATAAGGGAAAATCCACAAACAATTATGTGAATGGATTAAACTGATAATTAAAATGTTCTTTCTTTTACAAAGTTCAAACAATTCTACAATGAACTGCAGGATGACAACCACTGACTGACCGTATGGTTCTGGGCAGGGTCCATAGCTCAGCTCAATGTGTCATTTGGTCCTTGCTACCCTCCCTGGAGACTCCGACTACACCAGGAGTTGAAGGAAGGCAAAGAAGATCCTCACTGATGACAGCCGCCTGAGGCACAGCTTGTTCCAGCAACTCAGGTTAACCAGACACTGCGTATTCACAAGCATTCTTTGAAAAACAACCATACCAAATAACAGCTTCATCCCCAAGAACATCTGGCTGTTAAATGTCCTGAACTACTAACATGATTGTAACAGGCCATCATGGACATTACAGCCTTCTGGACAAAGTGCTTGATATACTCTATGGAATGTTATACTCAACTCCCACAGATGGGTGTCATTCTCAGATGGCTTCGTGTTTAGGTAGTCAGATTTGTAGTTATAAGGTTGCCGGTTCAGTTCCCCACTGTGCCAAATGTCATTGAGCTCCAGGGGAATATCTCTGTATTCACAGTAAGTGAATAAGATCATCTGCTATCATAACTTAAATATAAAATGTATATTATCATTCTTTTAAAAAAAGGTAAAAGGTACCACTACTGACTAAAAGAATATCATACCCACTGTTACACCAGTCAGATTTTATTTTCCTGTACAGACTGCCCCCTGGAAGGCACCTACAGCACCAGGTGCCAAAGGAAAACAAAGAAGATCATTGCTGATGCAAGCCATCCAAGCCACAGACTGGTTCAGTCCCTCAGCCCCACTAGATGCAGCTTTTTCCCACAGGTCATCAAAGTTGCTAAATGGTACACATTTAAAATCATGGTATAGGGTTATGACAGTCATATGGACATTCCACTAGTATGTGATCACCACATAATATCATGCTGATGTGACTGTCAGCTGTCTGTTTCTATGGACACATGCCTGCTGTAATTGATGCTAGCCACCACCTACATTCCTATAAATGGCCCTGGACACATGGCCGTTTTATATCCCACTTCACATTGATGCAGTCAGAGTAATTGTTTTATGTACTTACACTGCTCAAAAAAATAAAGGGAACACTTAAACAACACAATTAGGGATGTGAAATTCTGACAAAAATGCCATTCCACAACTGAGGAGCAAAGGTCGATAATCGTTCGAAAATCGCAGGATAAAAAATGAAAAAAAACGCACGTTCTCACAATGACAGAAAGGGAGGCCAATTTCATCTTTAGTGATTTGTCATGTCGTTTTTTTACATAGTATGCCTATGTTAATTGGAACAAAAACAATTAGCACGACAGTCCGTTTCTGCATCCCCAAACCAGATGCTCGTTAGATCGAAAAATAAATGTAGTAGGATACATAATGATTTTATGTGAACCTGCCTTGTTACCGGCAGTAGCCTATTTTTTAAACAAATTATTTTCAATCAATGTCACTATTCATTGCTTAACGCTTCGGCATATGTCATATTGTTAAAAAAAATAGCATGTCAACATGTTCTGGGAGGAGACACGATTGCAACCTATAAACAAATAGTCCAGCCACGGAGAACACCCGCTCGGAAGGCACAAACGTCGCATGCACACTCAAGTAGGAGATTGCTAACTTTGCCAGGCGGGGATATTTCTTCTCATTTAGATGTTCGCTAAGGAGCATATCCTTAGCTATCATCATAGTAATTAGCATAGTGATGCATCCAACCTACGTCTACCCAAGAAACTAGCCATTGACTGCTGGGCGCTTACTGAGGAGGATGAAGCTGCTGCCGGGTGCTTTGATCTCAGGTGGCTATGCATCGTATTTGTGCATAGCCACTTGCTTGGCATAATTTACACTCAACTTTATTGTTTTTTTAAATGAGTCCCACACGGACCTTCTTGGTGTTTGCATGTTTGGTCGCAGAGTTAACGGTCAAGAGAATGCACTTCTGTTGTTTTTTTAAACTATGTCAGAGCCCATCAAAAGCTAAAAAATGCAGATATAGTGCTACTCGGGGTGTGAGTTAGTTATCTTGGTGCTCTTTGGAAGTTCGGGATGTTTCAGTCAAAAATTGAAAAGATATATTCCAAGGCACTCAGTAGTATTTGAAAATATTAGGGCTGCAACAACGAATCGATGTCATCGATAAAAATCGATTATTAAAATTGTTGGCAACGCATTTCATTATCGATTCGTTGGGTCTATTTTGTTGCTCGCTGTGTGGTGGAGCTACGTCACTTAAAGAACATTTTTTTTACTGTCTGACCGAAATCTTCGATATTATGGCAGAACTTCACTTTCAACTCAACAAAAAAGTTTTATGTGCAGACTCTGTAAAACATAAATGGCATGGCACCGGAGCATGACGTAATGAGGGATTGAAAAAGAAACAGGTTGGAGCGATAAGTGAAGGAGACTCAACAGCAGAGTAAGTTCCTACATAATAATAGCATGCGTTGCGTTCTGAAATGAGAAATAGTTAACCCAGGTAAACAGCAGGTAGTTCTTATTAATAAAATAGCGGGTGTTAGGTCGCGATCCAGCTTAAAAGGTGTATTAAATCAATACTCTTCAACATTGCACGACAGTGTATTTAACTAGCTGGCTAGTTAATGTTTGTGGTAGGGCAAACGCGGTAGAGCTAACGTTAATCTAGCAAGGTCATTAACACTACACGGTAGCGCTCAAGTGAAACAAACAGAAAGAGTTATAGGGCAAAACTAATTTAAAACACAAACCAGATCTTACTATTAAAGTAATACAACATGGTAACTTTGTAGCTTTTCAGGGGATGCTAATTTGTTAAACGTTTCACAACGTGATTTACTACCGTTGCGCGTTTAGAAACTCCAAAGTCCGTTTCAAAATAAAAGTCATTCTAAATCAAAAACAGTAAATAAGTCAAAATAAGCTTAAACAGGTAAAATACATAAACTAACAAAATTACTATTCAACAGACCTCTCTCGTTTTTAGGACTAAGTTTATTTACAACTATGTTCTATAAAAGCTGTTTCTATATGGCTTTTGTCTCCAGCAAGGCTTTTGTCTCCGGCACTGTTTAACTTATCTATGGATAACCTTTCAAAGCAGTTGGGGAAATGTAAGACGGTATGTGTAATAGGGAACACTCTGTTAAATCACCTGATCTATGCATATGATTTAGTTGTTATGTCCCCCAGTACTGTTGGGTTCCAGTATGGGGGTGAGTTTGATGTCCAGTACAATGCAAGGAAGAGTGTTGTGTTGGTTTGTAGGACTAGGGAAGATCAGAAGCTGCACTTTCCTATGTTTTACCTGTCAGGGCAATTTATCTGTGTATCTAACTGTACAAAATATCTTGGGGATATCAGTACTGACCAGATGGAAGATGATGCTGACATGTATAGGCAAAGACGAATGTTGTATGTACAAGCGAACATGTTAGTCAGGAAATTTCATTATTGCTCTGATGATGTGAAAGTGCATTTGTTTTCGTGCCTACTGTACCCCTATGTATGCAGCCCCATTGTGGGTCAACTACAGAAAGGAGACCATGCGCAAACTGCAGGTAGCATATAATGATTTTCTGAGGATACTGCTGAAGAAGTCCAGGAGCAGTAATGCTAGTAAGCTTTTTTGTGACTTGAGGCTAAGCTGTTTACAGGCCCTCTTGAGGAATCTAATGTTTAAGTTTATGGGTCGACTTGATGAGTCACGAAAATACATTATAGTAAGGCTCACAAGTCCCAGGTGTAGCTCGGTCCGATATCAATCACACCTATGGAAGCATTGGTATGAGTGCCTTTTAAGATTTTTGTAAAAAAAAGGGTGTATTGTATATGTTTTAGTAATGATGTATTTTGTGTGGTGTATGTCCTGTTGTTGGGCCTAGAGCCTGTAATAAAGTTTATATATAATTGTTTTGTAGACACAATTATTTTAACATCTCAGGTCTGTTTTCATATTTTGCACCTTACTAAAGAAATGAGCATATCTTTTGCACATCCGTTGTGTTA
>JACXGM010008063.1:0-15722 GCA_016801145.1 Umbra pygmaea
CGTCGCTTCAGCCAAAAAGTTCAACTATTTTCAACTTTTTCCACGCCCTCTCATCGCCTCCTCTGCTTCCCACGCGTCGCTTCACGTGCACTGCTCTTGCTCACCGCTTGGCGCCTCCCAATTCGTCTTGTACCATAGAGAATACATTGAGACTCGTCGCCCTGACGCCCACTAAAAATGGCAGGTGTGAACGCAAGGTGAGAAATGCAAGGTGTGGCGTGTGAGCGTGTGAACGGGTTGAAATGCGTGTGTCTCACTCCAAATGCGTGAGACTTGAGAGCCCTGTTGAAGTATCCATTATCTCCCGTTCTTTAGAAATTGAGATTACAGTTCAAATCTGGAGGTCAAGCATTTTTCCGTAATCCTTTTCTTGTTTCTCTCTACAATTCTCAATAAATTATTTACAATGCTGAGAAACATTTTACCTTTTATAATTACATTCACTGCTAAAAGCATAACAAATAAAATGTAGGCCTATTTCATTTTATAGAGATATTTTATTTTTACTTTTTATTTCTATGCTTCTATAACATTAATTAACAATTTTATTTAAGTATGTCTTATTCAACTACAGTAGCACTACTGCTGTTGTTTTACAGCAGTCTACCGCAAATTCAAAACATACATTCTCCAGCCAATCAGCGAACAGAGGGATTGGCTGAGAACAATGAGGTTGATGTCCTGCACTAGTTTGAGTTGTATGTCATGACCAAACATTAGCTTTTGTTAGCGATTGGTTATGGCAGATCCAGAGTGGCTCTGGGCAGATGCAATATTTTTAAACTTCAAGAAGAGTACCCGCTTTCAAGGAAGTTAACGCTTGTCAATGGAGAGTGGCCAGACTCTGTACAAATTAAATGTACTTATGAGAGTCTGGTAGGACCAGGCTAAATAGTCTATGGGTTTAAGGAAGAATTGTTGAGTATGTTATTTTTTTAAACCTGAATTATGGTAATGTGTTTTTTATCTGATTGAACACTTGATAAGATGTTCTGCAGCACCTAATCTCAAGCACCATCCCACCAAGATGCATTATACAGCAAAGGGAGTTGAGGAGAAGCAAGAAGAACATTTTATTTATTGTCATCAAAATTGTTGCCTCATGACTCTCATTACAAAAGATGAAATGAGGGATTAATCATTCAATAACACAATGCTTGGGTGCTAATTAGGCTGATTTCTCTACAGCATTAGTACTTATTCAGTTCTGGGCATTTCAGATTTTAGCACAGAAACACAGTTCGAGTCTGTTTCTGTCTGTATCTCTCGCTGTCTCTCTCTCTTTGTCTCTCAGAAGAACACGTCTATCATACTAAATGTCTTTCTCCTGCTTCTGCCTTGTACTTAACAACATTCTCTGTGGAGTTTTTCTCCCTCTTAAAGCTGAAGCAGCAGATGTGACACTGGGAATTTGGTATATGGTGATTGGGAGAGCTGCCGATGGGAAACATCTATCCTCCTCCACTTTCTATGAAGACTGGGCTATAAAATAAATCCAGTATAATGGATTGTCGTTTCAGGACTCGCTTTCTTTCTCTGGTTCTCTCTGAATGTGCGTTTGTGGGTGTGTATGTGTACGTGTGTGTGTGTGTGTACTGTGTATGAACGGCTATGCAATAAATCATGGCCAAACCGATGTCTATTCAGACGGATAGCCTGGTTAATAGGCCAAGCCATTGAAACCCATATAAGTTCCATATCCTTTGAGTAATGTACTGAAGTGTATGAAACCATGGAACGATGTGTCCCTTTCAGTAAAGATGTACTGTAGATATGCCTTGTGGGTTGTGTTTATTTTGCATATGAAAGATGCCTATAGTATACTTGAATTAAGTGCATATTTTTTCATTTATTGTGTCAACAAAGCCATAACACTGAGGCCTTGATGTCCACAATCAATAAATAAAGTCATTTTTTTGGTTGTTCAGCAAAATATGATTATACCTCACTTTTAGGCAGTGTTTTATTTCAGCCCACTGAGACCCTAAATTACTAACTGCATTGCTTTTTGTGATTTTACAACCTCACCGTTTCACATACAGTATGTAACTGAAGTTCAGACAGTTTTTAAGGATTTTCATCTAAATGGGATTAAGATAGTGAAAGTACAGGTTTTACAAGATGCTTTTTCACCATAAGAGTAGTGTAATTTTGTGATTTCTAACTGTAAAAATGTTGTATGATGTCTTTTCTTGTTTGTGTTCCCTTTCTACATATGTGTCAGATCCTAGAACAAATGTCTAGCTTACGTCAGGCTTTCAGCTAATCGTAATAAAACCAAATGGGTCAGGACAATCTGTAATTTATATTTGTGTTTGTTTTTAGCTAGCCAAAAATCTGTGTGAAATGTGCAAATGTCAAGTGTTCAAGTTCTGAAATGCATAACAGCTAGCGGAGTGCTTGTTGACATCTTCAACCTCTCAATAGCAGGCTGTCGCTGCTTCAGGATGTCCACTGTCATTTAAGTTCCCAAGAAAGTGAAAGTGACTGTAATGAATGACTACTGACTTGAAGCACTCGCTTCTGTCAATGTGAAATGCTTTGAGACGCTAGACAAAGGTCACATAATCTCCTTCTCCCGAACACACTTGACCTTCTCCAATTCGCAAACCGCCCTGACAGATCCACAGATGATGCCATTGTCAAAGGGCTGAATGCTGTGCTTACTCACGTGGACAAAAGGAACCCACATGTGAGGATGCTGTTTATTGACTACATGTCGTCTTTCAACACCATATTGCCCTCCCTGCTCATCACAAAACTCATGCACTGGCTGAAGGTTGGTAGCATTACCTCATCCACTATGATTCGCAACACAGGCAAGCAAGCAACAAGCAACGTATTTCGAGGGGCAGATGTTTGTCCTGCACTGAATGTGAAGAATACGTGCAAGAGGAAGTATTTTGCCAGTGGAAGAACTCACAATGCCAACACAGCAAATTTGCACAGGTAGTTTTCATACAACAACAGTTGTGTTTAGACCCAATGTTGTGAAAATTGACTAAGTAGCCTACCAGAAAAGCATTTTCACTTAATCTACATTGGCCCGTTCTGCGTAGGGGCAAGTGTTGGGTATGTGATAAGGCAGTTCTGTGTCTGGAACTCTTATAAATGAATAGGATTAGCATATTGGCTAATAATCAGAAATAGCAATATGCAATGCCTTGGGCCCGGTTCCCCAAAACGTTCTTATCGCTAAGTAGTTCTTAATATTCCTTAACCTCTCTCTTAACTTTATGGCACGGTTCCCGACACGTTCGTACTCTAAGTATATCTTCTGTAAGTCACACTTTCGTAAGATTGGTCTGGACCATTCGTAAGCTCTCTCTTAGCGTTGTTTGAGCTCAAGTCGCTAGTCGCCGCCACTGTGCAGCAGTCTTTAGAAATCAGTGCAGTGCAGTACAAGTCAAACTATAGTATGTTGACAATGTTGTGGCTCAACAATGATTTTATGGACATTTTAAGACTAATAATAAAATATTTTCGCAATGGATACAGGCCTATTTATGAAATTAACTTTATTTGGTATCAGAACTAATATGTGGTAATTAGCCTAGGCTATTTCGTAATGTCATTAAAGCGTTTAAATTGGCAATCACTTTTGATAATTAAATTTTGGCAAACAATTTGGCTCTAAATGGCTAAGATCTATAAATGGGTAAGCATGGTGGTGTCCAGTAAGCGACCAACTATGGCTGCGATCCAACGTGTCCTTGTATTGAATCAAAGACGGCGCCGGCCGCGGAGCCGTTTAGTCCATGTCAATTGTAATTGTGCAAGCTCAGCTCGTCCAGCAAAACTTCAAGTCCCTCTGACGAGAAGCTTGGTGCCCTTTTTTTTTACGTTGCTTCCCCACCATATTCTCTATCTAACTCTCTCTCTCTCTGTTCATTGTAGATAGGTTGATTTATTGTAAACATTAACCAATGGCAATCAATACCACATTAAACAGAAATAACTGCAGCTGATTGCCAATCAATTCTGATTGTAAAGTACTTTACCATTGAAATAAAAGTGTATTACATCATTTTTAGAAGTCGTCCCGCTTCTTGACGTGGGTTTAACAAGTGGCACAACGGGATGAGAAGTGTGGATGATTAGCGAGGGATACCCGGTTTGTCTACCAGTCACAACATATCGTGTGAACACATTACTGACAATTTGATAATTGAATAAATAGTCTATATTTTACTGATAACTTAAACTATGCTAGAATAAATGTTACTGGGATAATTTGAGGAATGTTTCATTTACATAGAACGTGTTGTCCTTCTTAATGCCGTAATGCACCTCCGCGTGAAATGAAAAATCGATTCCTGAGCAATCGATGCCAAATAATTCAGCACCTTCACTTGGGACAGCGCCTTTGTAATGTCAAACTTAAGAGGCAGCGTGTTAAGAAGCTTCCTAAGGGACACTTCGGGGAACACACTTAGGAACATAAACAACATCGGTTAGATATATATTTTTGAGTCTTCTTAGCGCGCTAAGAGTGAGCGTTATCGGGGAACCGGACCCTGAATGTTTTTAGCATTTTCAAGCATTTCTACCAGTATATTGCATGCTAAATGCCAACAGTATGTCCTGACCACACGTGTTTTTTGGTTCATTGTATACTGTACATGCCCACAATTTGGATAGGCCAAGTACAAAGAGGGACTGATCGAATATCCAATAGAAAGGTGATGGAATGTCTAAATTGAAAAGCATAAATCTCTAAAAGGTTGAGAGGTACTGAAATGTCATTGATTCTATAATAACACAACCCTCTCTTGTACACTTTTAAATAATAATAAACCCTCCAGGACACTAGGATTAAAACAGCATGACCCCCATTTCCCTCTGTGTCTGATCATGTAACATTCGTATCTCTCTGTAATAGGTTTAATACTCAGTATTACCCTTAGTACCAACTGAGCATCGTTCAAATGCCACATCTACTTGAGTACTGTTACTGTGTCCATCATTTTGTGACCACAGTGTACCCATCCTCTAATGTCTACTTTTCAGTCTAATGTCTACTTTCCACTTCTATGCAGACCATTTTCTATACATCTGGCGCTACGTTTGACACTGTTAAAAAGCCTCGAATAGTGCTTTGATGACACAACACTTCTTTCGTGGCCTTCATATCATTCAAATCTATTCTGGTGGTGTACAGAGCGAAAATGATGACAATTCTGTCACTGCCCAAACATTTCCAGACCTGATTGTATATATTTTTAATATTTTTTTCTCAGCACGTTTCTTGTGACCCTGTTGACTATTTGCAACAAAACGTTTGATGGTTCTGTGATCACGCCCCAATATCTGAGCAATTTCAAGAGTGCTGCATCCCTCTGAAATACTTTTTAAAAGATGTCTGACTTTTCTGAGTCAGTAAAAACTCTTAAAAAACATGCAAAATGTGATGCTGGACATGTTTGGAAACTGCATCATTTCATCGAAGCCAGTAGGTAGCCCCATTCTAAACTGTCATGAAGTCAAGCCAGTAGATAGCCACATTCTAAACTGTCATGAAGTCAAGCCAGTAGGTAGCCCCATTCTAAACTGTCATGAAGTCAAGCCAGTAGGTAGCCAGATTCTAAACTGTCATGAAGTCCAAACTAAACAGGAATCTGGTGGTCAGATAATGTAATACACAGATTAACCTCTGCTCCATTCTTAAAATCCAATATCCAGGAGGTCGCATGATGGAGTTAGCCTGTGTCAAGGATTGTGTAGCATAATGACAAGTGATATGGCCAAGAGAAGAGACACGGTTATTAGCATTTAGATGAGTATTCTGTTTGTCTGTTGTTGCCATGTGAAGAAATGTCTTAACCTGCGAACAAATGAACCCTTTCACTGTAATGAAACATTCCAACAATGATAATCTCTATCCTACTTTCTATATTCCCATGTGGTGCACCATTGTATTAAACATGTTATTCTGTGCTGTAAATTGTATAATATCCTTTATGGTTGTTGCAAGTCAAGTCGATTTGTTAGGAGAAGGAAATGACTACTGCCACTATAGCTCAGTTGGTAAATCAAGATGCTTGCAGCACTAGGGTTTTAATTTATTAACACCAGGAGACAGTATGATATTAGATGCATTTACTGTAAGGAGCTCTGCATAGGAATGTAGTAAATGATTAGACTGTTAAGATAAATTACCTAAATCTCAATGTAAATCCACCTGAATTAAATGTAAAGCTAAATAAACTGTCTTACAGAAAACATGATTAGCTATGATTGCCTTAGACAGGGATACATAGGGACTTTTAATGAGCAGCCACCCTGGAAAGGTTTCATCATTTGATATTGCTTTTAGTTTGTAAGGGAAATGGCCAGCACTTGAGTTGCAAATCATACTCCACCTCACCACAGAGGCACTGCTTAGCCGCAGTGGACCCCAGCATCAGTCAGTTAAGTGTCAGGGAGAATACGACAGAGGCGTGAAACTGGCAAATGTTCAAGGGGTATGATGGGTAGTGGTCCAACAGACTGATGCACTTTTTACTAAAAGGTGAAACTTTGGATTGAATGCAGAGAAAGACAATTTATTTTCAAAATGTCAAGAGATACACAACCTGTCTCTCTGGACTGTTTGTTGATGTCTATTAAAAAAAACAAATTACAGTAATCAGGGTTCCCAAAATCTTGACACCGTAGTGTTGTTTAGAAGTTAAGTAATATTAGTAATAATTTTGGAATAATTTGGACAGATTTGGACAATTCCAAATACATTAATGATAAAGGTAACACTATTGAACAAATAACACAAAAATTATTCAACTTGTTAAAAAGATCCAACACTGCAACATGTAGGGAATGATTCCTAGCAGGAACGAATAGGAGGCAATTGCAGGCGAAGTAAAGGCTTTACTTAATCCAATATTTGATGAAACAATAAAGTATACACCAAATGTAATGTAACTATACATACAAAAGTAGCACTACAGTTAACTTGTCTAATCACACACAAAGACAAACATCTAATACAGGGTTTAACTAGTTTGTGTAATGGTGAAATACACCGCATTCCAAATTTTTGGAATTAAGTATCATAAACATTAAATATTTAGTTTTTCAATCAAACTCATGGATGGTATTGTGTCTCTGGGCTCTTTGGATCACTGAAATCAATCTCAGACACCTGTGATAATTAGTTTGCCAGGTGAATCCAATTGAAGGAAAACTGCTCCAGAAGGGTGTTCCACATAATTAATTAGGCCACAGGTTTCAAGTAATATGGGAAAGAAAAAGGATCTCTCTCTGCTGCGGAAAAGCATCAAATAGTACAATGCCTTGGACAAGGTATGAAAACGTGATATTTCACAAACATATTTCACAAACAAGTATGATCATCATACTTTGAAGAGATTTGTGGCTGATTCAGAGCACAGATGGGTTTGTGCAGATAAAGGCATAATGAGGAAGGTTACTGCCAGACAAATTCATCGGCATAAGAGAGCAGCTGCTAAAATGCCATTACAAAGCAGCAAACAGGTATTTGAAGCTGCTGGTGCATCTGGAGTCCCACATACCTCAAGGTGTAGGATCCTCCTGAGGCTTGCAGTTTGCATAAACCTACTATTTGGCCACTCCTAACCAATGCTCTCAAGCAGAAATGGTTGCAGTGGGCTCAGAAATACATGACGAATTTTCAAACAGTCTTGTTTACTGATTAGTGCTGTGCAACCCTGGATGTTCCAGATGGATGCAGTAGTGGATGGTTGGTGGGTGGCCACCATGTCCCAATAAGGCTGTGACGTCAGCATGGAGGTGGCAGAGTCATGTCTTGGGCCGGAATCATGGGGAGAGAGCTGGTAGGCCCCTTTAAGGGGGGGGAGAGAGCTGGTAGGCCCCTTTAAGGTTCCTGAAGGTGTGAAAATTATCTTGGCAAAGTATATAAAGTTTCTGACTGACCATTTTCTTCCATGATACAAAAATAACTGCTTTCTCTAGCAAAATCGTCTTCATGCATGACAATTTATCATCTCATGTTGCAAAGAATCCCTCTGTGTCATTGGCTGCTATGGGCATAAAAGGAGAGAATCTCATGGTGTGGCCCCCATCCTCCCCTGACCTCGACCCTAATGGAAACCTTTGGAGCATCCATAAGCAAAAGATCTATGAAGGTGGGAGGCAGTTTTACATAAAAACAGCAACTCTGAGAGGCTATTCTGACAACCTGCAAAGAAATTAGAGCAGAAACTCACCATAAACTCACAAGTTCAATGGATGCAAGAATTGTGAAGGTGATATCAAAGAAGGGGTCCTATGTTAACATGTAACTTGCCCTGTTAAGATGTATTTGATTGAAATTTCTTTTGATTTCAGTAAATATGACCTCCTCATGCTGCAAATTCAACAAATGACCATTTTCAGTTCTTTACAACCTATAAAATGTTTTGAAACTCTGTTGTGCATAATAATTTGGAACAGTGCATTTTCAGTTTTTTATTTTTGAAAGAAATACTGTTTTCATTGGGTGGTTTGTTCAATGAAATATCCTATATATACCCTAATGGTTGGTGACTTGAAAATTATACTGATATCATTTGCATCAACTATTTAGAAAAACTGTGTAAAATATAATTTGCATATAAATTTTGAATGCAGTGTAGTGATCAGGTGTGCCCAGTGATTGGGCTACGCTGTGGTCTGTGTTCCTCCACTGCTTCTAATAGTCCGGCAACTTGGATTGTCGAGGAGGGTGAGCCGGTGTAGGAGGTGAATTTGTGACAAAAATGCAGTTACTTTATGCAGTTGTTTTAACACCCTTACCTTTAGCGTCACATAAAATGTCTAAAATTGGTATATGGCTAAGCAGAACAAAGGCAAATTATTAGAAAACCATTAAAGAGTACAGTAACTCGGCAGGATCCAGTCTTCTATTAACAGTAGAAATGTGTTCTGGTTTGGTCTTATAAACTTATGCATGTGTGCTAAAACAACGTTCCTTATTGCAGGTGACTTTGATGCAGCAAGTTTTAAAGGGGAACAATAATGGCATTTTATAATTTCTCTATGTTACTAAATTGCGTGATTTAAATATTTGACTGTTTCTCTTGTCAGGCAGCTCTTTCTGATGCTTGCTGAATATGGCAGGGCTTAAAATATAATAAGAGACTAAAAGGAAAGCCAGCAATGCTGACCTCTGACTTAGCTGAATACATTTTAAACCTTGCTTTGAGGAAAACAATACTTAGCTGAACAAGAGAACTCCTGAGGATCCAGAGGACTAAGTAATCCCACTCTCAGTAGCTGAAGTAAATACAACCTTTAAACAGGTGAATGATCGCACGGCTGTGGGTCCAGACAGAATACCAGGCCACGTTCCTAATTGGATCTCTACTGTTTAACTGGGCATAATCCATGATCCAATACAACTCCTTTTGTGAGATTGCTGTTCATTGACTAGAGCTCAGCAGTCAAATACATAATTGTAGTATATTGATATTAGATATGGTATACAAACACCACCTTGTGGTTTAATTGAGTATTGAATATAGTAGACCAGATTTCACTTGTATGCAGCAGGAGTATAGTAGGAGTTTTGACCTTGAAAAAGCTACATGCAAGCAGCATATCGTCTCATCTTATTTATATTCCTAACTATGCCCCAAGATATTACAGGGGTGACAAGGATTGAATTATTTTATTCAAATTCAATATTTCATAGATGATATATGAACCACCCACTAGCCAGTTATTCAAAATAAAAAATATATGAAATACTCAAATCCTATTTATTATAGGAAAATGTGAATGTAGATGGACATTCCAGGTTACCATGAGCAGGCAGCGACAACACAGCAGTAGATAACAATATCTTCTACTTCTCCTTAATGGATGAGTTGCCTGTGCAGGCCAGTGACATTGCTCAGAGCGCACGCCTGGACCCAGTACTCAGCAGAGGGAGAGAACTGTCCCTGAATGGATGGACAATGTACACTGATGGAGGATCATGACCATTTTTCTCCTGGAAGACTGAGCTGTCAGAAGAAACTGGATGTGTTTTATGGGGGTTAAGAGTCATTGTACCTATAGCACACTGAGATAAACTTCTCAGTGATCTACATCAAGGACACCCATGCATCTGCTGCATGAAAGCATTTGTAAGAAGCTATGACAGTGACATTGAGGGAACTGTTCAGAACTGCAGAGCTTGTCAAGTAGTGAAGAATCTACCTGCTGTAGCCCCTTTGCATTGCTGGCAGTGGCCTACCCGTGTTTAGCAGAGGATACGAATTGACTTTACAGCAGCCACGGTCGGTGGATCTTAATTGGGGAGGACGGGCTCGTATTACGCTCGGGACCGAAGTGAATGGAATGGTGCGCAACGCACAAAACCCAGTGTTTTTTGTTTTGCACATTGGGTTTTGTGCGTTGCGCACCATTCCATTCACTCCGGGCCCAAGCGTAATACGAGCCCATCCTCCCCAATTACAACAGGGGAGTCTGGTAACCCTATAGACATTCAAATGGTGACATACCTGTAGCTACTGTGGGCAGGGTGTTGTGAGCGTATGCCACCCAGCGAAGACTCTGACCTCTTCCTCTATTCTCCAGGTGACAGCACTGATGAAATACTGGCTGGGCATAGTGCACTTCTCTCCCTTCTTGTCAAAGACTCTGGATAATAATAATAATAAGGCATCAGGCTTGCCATTCTGGGAACCGGGACTGTAAGTCAGGGAAAACTGGAACAGATTGAAAAACAAAGCTTGGCGTGGGATGAAGCATTTAGCAGTGCGCACATACTCAAGGTTCTTGTGATCTGTCCAGCCCACAAACAAAATCACTGCCCCTTCCAGCCAATGGCGCCACTCCTCCAAAACAATCTTGACCGCCAATAGCTCCTGATTTCCCATGTCATAATTTACCTCTGCAGGAGACAGACGACAAGACAAAAAGGCACAAGGGTTCATCCTACCATCTTCCAAGGACCGCTTGGACAACACGGCTCCGATCCCCATATCTGAAGCTTCCTCACCACAATGAACTGATGGGTCGGGTCAGGTTGGGACAGTACCGGGGAACAGGTGAAATGGTGTTTAAGCTCTAAAAACGCTGAATCGGCAGCCGAGGTTCAGGCAATGGGTCTAGTCAGGGAGGTGATAGCAGTCAAAGGGGCGGCCACCTGACTGTAAATCCGGACAAACCTACTGTTAAAGTTGGTGAATCCCAGAAAACTCTTTATATGGGTGTCCGGCATAGGCCAGTCCAGGACAGCAGAAACCTTCGCCGGGTCCATCTTGACTTGGCCCTCTACTATGACGTAGCCAAGGAAGGTGGTGGACTGCGTGTGGAACATACATTTTTCAGACTTGACAAACAGGCAGTTCTCTCCAACAGGCGAAGGAGGACCTGGCAGACGTGCTGGACATGAGTGGAGACATCAGGAGAGAAGACTAGTATATCGTCAAGATACACGAAAACAAAACATCCAATGAAATCCCGAAGGACGTCGTTGATCAGGTTCTGAAACACAGAAGGTGCATTAGTTAAACCAAAAGGCATAACCAGGTACTCGAAAAGACCCAGGGGGTTTTAAATCCTGTGGGCCATTCCTCACCCTCCTTGACCCAAAAGAGGTGGTAGGCGTTCTGTAAGTCAAGCTTGGTAAAGATGAAGGCACCGTGTAGAGAATCAAAAGCAGAATCCATTAGTGGTAAAGGATATTTGTTCTTCACAGTAATATAATTGAGCCCTCTGAAATTGATACATGGGTATTAACCCCTGTCCTTCTTTCCCACTAAGAAATATCCTGCCCCCAGAGGTGAGGTAGAGGGACAGGTGTGACCGGCTGCCAAAGCGTTCTGAATGTAGTCCTTTAGGGCATCTCGTTCTGGCTTAGAGACACTGTAGAGCCGTGGTTTTGGAAAAGTTGCTCAGTCACAGTCATATGGGTGATGAGGTGGAAGAAAGAGAGTACATACCTTTTTGCTTAGCAAACTGATGACATCAGCAATCCTGGATCTTTCAGTATAATGTGTCCTAGGCTGTTTATCAAACACTAGACCACATTGCAAAAAGAAGGAACGACATCCCCCTAAATCTCCATCATACCTTGCTGGTGCAGAAAACCTTGGCTCTCGTAGACACACAGTCTGAGGATTGGACTGAACAGAAATTGCTGGAGGGCTCTGTACAGGCGGGGAAGGCAATTGACTGACCTGATGGTTTATGGCGTTGACGCTGGTAGTTAACTATTGAAGTGTGAACATGATGTCTTGGAACATGGCGCCCTGATGTGTGATAGCTCGGCATTTCTCGTCAACATCCGCTGGATTCATGTCTGGCCGGATTATTCTGTCAGGATCCAGACAAGGAACCAAGGGTGAATCCAAATGCAGATGAACACGAGGTGAGTGATAACAATAATATTTATTGAATGTGTTAGGTCAGGATAATGGTAAGCAGTTCAGGATATCCGGAGGTAGTAGAGCTGAGACCAGGTGAGGGGGACCCGGTGAGTGGAATCCAGATGAGAGGAAACCCAGAAGGTAATGTCCGAGGGCACAGAAAAACGGGAGGTCCGGATGGCTAGAGGGAAACTATGTGAGTGATGACCGGCTGAACAGCACAGCTGGATTCTGGAAATGGAGACACAGAGAACCAGAGTGAGATAATAACAGCAGCTCGGAATAATAATGGCACAGTAATCAGACTGGCAGTAATAAATATAAAAAACAAATAAAAGCACACTTTTCCTCCTCACATGAAAGAGCAGATACCGTTCCTGCAGCTGGGTTGATGCCCTTCTACGGCCCTGTCCAGGTCTCCTTGTGTTACGGCCCATCTCCTGGTATCTCCTCCATGCTCTTGAGACTGTACTGGGAGACACAGCAAACCTTCTTGTGAAGGAAAGTATGGATGTGCCATCCTGTAGGAGCTGGACTACCTGTGCAACCTGAATCGACTGCCTCATCAGGGTCAGACTAGCCATTGGAAATATCTGGAGATTTCCCTGAACGCTTGGTCGGAATAACATCGACCTTGGCTGCGGCACCATGTAAAAAACAGTGCACTTTTTCTATACGGTTGGTAGCCTACACATAGACATGTATAATAAAGTCCGTACTTCCCAGAAATTTGCATAGCCCAGCTAGATTTGCCCCACGTGTCTCTCTTGTAGGAGGATGGTGAAAGAAGCAACAAAATCCACAAGAATTACTGTGAAAGAATTGCAGACCTTGGCATCATCTTATTTAATGTTTAAAAACATGCCATACATTTGCACAGCAGAACACATGCATAATGGATGAATGTCCACTTACAAAACTTAAATAAACGGGTGTCTTTAATACCCAAATGCCTAATAATTATTATTAGAAAGGTGATGTTACACAGTGGTAAACATTCAACTCTCCCAATTTTTCTGGTGTGTTGCAGTCATCAGTTTTGAAATGAGGGTATATTTTCAAATGTAAATTAAATTCACAAAGTAAAACATCAGCTAATGTATTAATAATGTGTTTTTATTATAGTACAGGGTGAACAGAATTTTCAAATGACTCTTTTTTTAGTTTTTTTGGTATTTTCCATACTTTCCCAATTTTTTCAGGGAGAAGGTCATGTGGTCTGATGAGACAAAAGTAGAGCTTTATGGTCTAAACTCCACTCGCCATGTTTGGAGGAAGAAGAAGAATGAGTACAACTCCAAGAACACCATCCCAACCGTGAAGCTTGGAGGGGGAAACATCATTCTTTGGGGATGCTTTTCTGCAAATGGGCCAGGACGACTGCACCATATTGAGAGGAGGATGGATGGGGCCATGTATCGCAAGATCTTGGCCAACAACCTTCTTCCCTCAGTAAGAGCATTGAAGATGGGTCGTGGCTGGGTCTTCCAGCATGACAACGACATGAAACACACAGCCAGGGCAACTAAGGAGTGGCTCTGTAAGAAGACTCTCAAGGTCCTGGAGTGGCCTAGCCAGTCTACAGACCTGAACCCAATAGAAAATCTTTGGAGGGAGCTGAAAATCTGTATTGCCCAGCGACAGCCCCAAAACCTGAAGGATCTGGAGAATGTCGGTATGGAGGAGTGGGCCAAAATCCCTGCTGCAGTGTGTGCAAACCTGGTCAAGAACTACAGGAAACGTATGATCTCTGTAATTACAAACAAAGGTTTCTGTACCAAATATTGAGTTCTGCTTTTCTGATGTATCAAATACTTATATCATGCAATAAAATGCAAATTCATTATTTAAAAATAATACAATGTGATTTTCTGGATTTTTGTTTTGGATTCCGTCTCTCACAGTTGAAGTGTACATATGATAAAAATTAGACCTCTACAAGTAGGAAAACTTGCAAAATCATCAGTGTATCAAATACTTGTTCTCCCCAGTGTATATTGCCATACATGGTGTGTGAGGTGTGCTTATGTTTGTGGATGTGTGTAAGTTTGTGAGCCCAAGAATGCTTTGATTGCTCTGTAGGGTTGATGATCCTTCACAGGCCCCACACCCTTGTTTGTTGTATTCTTTATAATATGTTAACGCTGCTTACAGAACAATGCTTTGAGATTAGAATTTCAGGGCCTGTTCAGACAAAATGGTTGTTAACTCTTTGTAACATTCTTGTCTCTTAATGGTTTTTATTATGTCAGGTGTTATTTTTAGCGTCCATGGTCTCACGGCCTGCTCAAACAAGCAAATGTTTTAGGAGAGAAATGGATTACAGAGTTGTTTATTAATGCATGTATTTTGTCTTTGTACTTTACTAGTGTATTCTGTATTATGTCTTTTTTTTGTGTGTGTACAAGAACATTAGCTGTTGCTTTTGTCAGTAGTTAAAAAGGAAAAATTAAAAACTAGAAAGATGCACTACACAATTGCCGCTATAAGCTGAATTATGACGATGCACTCTTGACATGCACTACTGGTCAAAGGTTTTAGAACACACAGGGGTTTTCGTGTTTTTGATAGAAATTGACCAATGTGGCATTGCATTGATAAAATGTTTTACCAATATTGCAAATGTTTATCACTGTTGGAAATTATGTATTTATATTTAATTATTCATACAAAGCCACATTTTCAGCAGCCATTAGGTCAGTGTACTGTACTAAGGATGATACCTTTAGCTCATCCATTATTAATCATGTTTTTCCTATAAACTCTGCTCAATTTTATGCCAGTTTAGTGAATGAAGGTTTCAATTTCTATTAAACCACATGTGAATTCCTGGGTGTTCTAAAACTTTTGACCATTAGTGTATATAGAATGAATCCTATTGATCGATAGTGTATATAGAATGAATCCTATTGATCGATAGTGTATATAGAATGAATCCTATTGATCGATAGTGTATATAGAATGAATCCTATTGATCGATAGTGTATATAGAATGAATCATATTGATCGATAGTGTATATAGAATGAATCCTATTGATCGATAGTGTATATAAAATGAAACCTATTGACCGATAGTGTATATAGAATGAATCCTATTGATCGATAGTGTATATAGAATGAAACCTATTGACCGATAGTGTATATAGAATGAATCCTATTGATCGATAGTGTATATAGAATGAAACCTATTGACCGATAGTGTATATAGAATGAAACCTATTGACCGATATTGTATATAGAATGAAACCTATTGACCGATAGTGTATATAGAATGAATCCTATTGATCGATAGTGTATATAGAATGAAACCTATTGACCGATAGTGTATATAGAATGAAACCTATTGACCGATAGTGTATATAG
>JACXGM010008063.1:15822-29665 GCA_016801145.1 Umbra pygmaea
TATATAGAATGAAACCTATTGACCGATAGTGTATATAGAATGAAACCTATTGACCGATAGTGTATATAGAATGAATCCTATTGACCGATAGTGTATATAGAATGAAACCTATTGACCGATAGTGTATATAGAATGAAACCTATTGACCGATAGTGTATATAGAATGAAACCTATTGATCGATAGTGTATATAGAATGAATCCTATTGATCGATAGTGTATATAGAATGAAACCTATTGACCGATAGTGTATATAGAATCAAACCTATTGACCGATAGTGTATATAGAATGAAACCTATTGATCCATAGTGTATATAGAATCAAACCTATTGACCGATAGTGTATATAGAATCAAACCTATTGACCGATAGTGTATATAGAATCAAACCTATTGACCGATAGTGTATATAGAATCAAACCTATTGACCGATAGTGTATATAGAATCAAACCTATTGACCGATAGTGTATATAGAATGAAACCTATTGACCGATAGTGTATATAGAATGAAACCTATTGACCGATAGTGTATATAGAATGAAACCTATTGACCGATAGTGTATATAGAATGAAACCTATTGATCGATAGTGTATATAGAATGAAACCTATTGACCGATAGTGTATATAGAATGAAACCTTAAAAAATATAATGGTCAATTGTAGGTCAGTTAGGGTTATCAGATCTGATGTTGAAAAATGTAACATCTTGTTTGGAAAGTCAATACTAAAACTGGACATGTGTCTAAAACTGGACTTTAGTTCAGTTCAGGTGTTCAATGACGCTTTGCTCTTTGGAGACCGATGCAGCAACAAGATGAGGGCTTGATCTGTGCAGCAGTTTCACTTGTGTTCCTCTGTGTTAACCCATCCAGAGAGAGCTCGTAAAGCTTCAGATGGTCTCAGTATGCCCCTTCAAATGGATGGGAAAAGGATCACAGGGAAGAGGTAATGAGCTTCTGGTAAAGAGATTCAACAGTCACACCTCATTCACTGTCAGTCTCATGGTAAGGCATTGGGATGTCTTGGGACTATACACTCACCTAAAAGATTATTAGGAACACCATACTAATACTGTGTTTCAACCCCTTTTGCCTTCAGAACTGCCTTAATTCTACGTTGCATTGATTCAACAAGGTGCTGAAAGCATTCTTTAGAAATGTTGGCCCATATTGATAGGATAGCATCTTGCAGTTGATGAAGATTTGTGGGATGCACATCTAGGACACAAAGCTCCCGTTCCACCACATCCCAAAGATGCTCTATTGGATTGGGATCTGGTGACTGTGGGGGAGATTCTACTACAGTGAACTCATTGTCATGTTCAAGAAACCAATTTGAAACGATTTGAGCTTTGTGACATGGTTCATTATCCTGTTGGAAGTAGCCATCAGAGGATGGGTACATGGTGGCCATAAAGGGATGGACATGGTCAGAAACAATGCTCAGGTAGGCTGTGGCATTTAAAAGATGCCCAATTGGCACTAAGGGGCCTAAAGTGTGCCAAGAAAACATCCCCCACACCATTACACCACCACCACCACCAGCCTGCACAGTGGTAACAAGGCATGATGGATCGATGTTCTCATTCTGTTTGCACCAAATTTTGACTCTACCATCTGAATGTCTCAACAGAAATTGAGACTCATCGGACCAGGCAACATTTTTCCAGTCTTCAACTGTCCAATTTTGGTGAGCTCTTGCATATTGTAGCCTCTTTTTCCTATTTGTAGTGGAGATGAGTGGTACCCGGTGGGGTCTTCTGCTGTTGTAGCTCATCCGCCTCAAGGTTGTGGGTGTTGTGGCTTCACAAATGCTTTGCTGCATACCTTGGTTGTAACGAGTGGTTATTTCAGTCAAAGTTGTTCTTCTATTAGCTTGAAGCAGTCGGCCCATTCTCCTCTGACCTCTAGCATCAACAAGGCATTTTTGCCCACAGGACTGCCGCATATTGGATATTTTTCCCTTTACACACCATTCTTTGTAAACCCTAGAAATGGTTGTGTGTGAAAATCCCAGTAACTGAGCAGATTGTGAAATACTCAGACACGCCCATCTGGCATCAACAACCCTTCCACGCTCGAAATTGCTTAAATCACCTTTCTTTCCCATTCTGACATTCAGTTTGGAGTTCAGGAGATTGTCCTGACCAGGACCACACCCCTAAATACATTGAAGCAACTGCCATGTGATTGGTTGAGTAGATAATTGCATTAATGAGAAATTTAACGGGTGTACCTAATAATTCTTATTAGGTGAGTGTATATTAGGCATGCCCACATCTTGGATGCTATTATTTTGTTGTTCAATTAGACATTATGACCTTTTATTATTACATCAACTCCCAAATGACTTCCCAAATCGGGACATGTCCTCCGAGCAATGCCCTGTCAACCATGAATTTAGCTAAAACATGGTGGACAGGCTCCGTCAATCAGTCACCTTATATATTTTGGTCAAATTCTATTAACAAATTATTGAAATGACTGTTAACCTCAGTCACGAGAGGTTCAGACCGTGACCTTAGAGTGCTACACCAAACTCTGGCATGAATTATGAAGATTATAATGAAGATTCATTAAGATTTCACTAAGCAGCTTCTTTAATTTGCTCACTCTTCCTGATTACAATGCATCGAGCTTCATGATTTAGGTAAATTCACTAAAAAACCAACACTTATACATGGATATAGTGACACTTACACTTTCCCTCTAGCCTAATTATGTCCAGCTGATTGCTTAAACGGCATTGTGGACTAAACCTTCAAATCCTGTTGCATTAGGATAACTTTGTGGCAACAATACGACCTGAACTTAATATTTTGGACTTGTAGTTTTCATGGCAAGGCTTGAAATTACATTTGAAATTACAGGCCATTAGTCTTTAACCAATGTATGTCATGAAAAGGGATATTGTTCCCTGCATGGTAACACACAAAGAGACGGTTAGACTTCACAGCCATCCTCTCTTTTACTTTGTTCTCTGTCTTAACTCACCTGCTGCCCAGAGGCTTTGGAGGTACAGGTACTAATTAGAGCTGTATGGGAAATTAGTTGAAAAAAGAAGAGAGAACCTCACTAAATAATTGGCCCTGATGACAATGACTGCAGATGTACTGCCTCAATTAAAGTAAAAATGAAGCCTGTACAACGCCTCCCCTTCACAGCCACTCTCCACTCTCATATAAGTACTGGGTTGTCTTTTATCTCTCTGTAAGGGGGTGAATATAGATGACAATCCACTTTCTGCAAAGAGTCATGAAAGTGATGAGGTCCAATTAAAATTGTGATCTAAATCTTAATATATCAACAAGCTGAGTAAAGTAGTGAGCATTGAATTCATGCATTATTTTCCACTTTGCAGAACTAGTAATTTTTCTTTCCCCTTCTCTCTTCTTCAACAGTACCAGCAGCAAAACATCTCTTCCCACTTGTTTCCTCTGCTGTGATGTGATGCTCCGATTGAGGCAAGAGGTGTGGCCTCATCATGTCACCATGATAACCAAACAGTAGGTGAGTGACTCTCTTTTTCGTTGCAAAGGTTGTTGTTTTGACTCCTTACATGTTAGTATCACTGGCACTGAACACTGGCTGACATACACTCCACGAACATGTCTGTTTACAGAACGGCGATTCATGAGATTTTACGGAAATCATGTTTATCCCTCTGGTGACCCTGCTACAATATATACAAGTGGTGAAAATCTTAACAGAACTCCCATCTATACAATAGAAAGTTTATTAGGGAAAGTTTGTGGATCTCCTTATTGACCCCAAGCAAGTTTAGCTTACACTTATTTGTATGTGTTTCACATGATGTATAATGTACATTACGATGCCTGCATGGATCTGAACCTCAATATACAGCGGTGGTGAACCTTTAAAGAGGGGGATGGGTACACATTATGCTCTGGACGGGAGTAAATTGAATTAAACACATTAAACTCAGTGTGAGATACCATTCCATTTCCTCCATCTCAACCATTAATATGAGCCCATCCCTACATAATTAAGTTCCTCTGGCCTCCACTGAAATACAATATATTCATGTCATCATCACCAATCAACTGAACTGTAGTTAATATTGACTTTGAATATCATCCTAAAAAGGTCAATTTCTAAATGTTATGCAGCTAAAACAGACACGTATATCAATATTGGATTGTGGGCTTGTTACGATATATAAACGATGAAGGATTTGAAGAATGCCCGTGTCCTTCTATTCCTCACAGTATGTGTTATATTGTCTTCTCCACATCCTTCCTCACCTTAGGACCTATAAAAATAATTTTTCAATGTGTCAAACTCCAATGCTGGATTCACACCAGGCATGGAAAACTGGTTGCGTTGCGTCGTAAGTCCATTCATTTCAATAGAAAGCAATCCGCACCGCTGCGGCAAATCTACCGGATCTGGCAAAATGTGGATGTGGTGCAGCGGGTGTCTCGCAACTTGCGCGGTTCTTTGCTGTAAGGCATCAGAACCGGAAGTTTATGTACCACTGAGGAAGAGCTGATATGTCACTTTCACCTATGGGTTTATGGGATTGCAAGAAAAGCTTTGACAGCTCATAGATAGCTTTCGTATTGTCAATAAACACTAACTAAACTGAAAAAGCTCCTGCCAGTCGCCTTGCTGGAGGAGGACAGTGGTATGCAACGTTGTCCACCATCTTGAAGATGCGGAAGATTGATTACTCTGTTGATTGTGGTGTACAGTGTGTCTGGGTTACGGTGTCGTACGGTGATTTCTTGCTGTCCTTGGTGTGATTCCAGCATAAGTGCTCTACAATTACATGTCAGACTAGTAATATTGCTTTAAGTTACATTTAAATGACTTTCAAGGTGCTACACTCATCTGATTATTTAAAAAATAACAATTCTGGTAGCACATTCATATGAACATTTATGAACATTATGGCTCTGAACATTCTGAACAACTGTGTGAGGTACCAGCACTGGAAAAGCAGTTCTAGTTAAAGATTTTTGCCAAGATTTTCATGACACTGAGACATGCAGACCTCAGAGCCAGAGCTGGGTTTGCTGTCATCTGTCATTCCCATCCCCAATGCCCTTGCAAGCTTCAAGCCAAACATCAAATTTCAAGCAGCAACTTATGTGTTGAACAAATAACAGAGTTCTTTATTTGCTGTGTATGTAAAATCCCTTTTAGTTGTGCTCTTCCTTCTCATCTCTCATCATCCGCTATGACTCATAAGGCATCATGTTCAGTCCTAATTGCTTCTATTCACACTGGGAAAATAGGCTGATGTTTGTTTGATTGTGCTGATATTAAATATCTCAGGGAAGATGACTAGATTTGGATTAAATTTATCACTTTATGCTCATATTTGTTAGAAACATTCTCTTATTTCGACATATCTTCTTTCAAATGCAACTCATGTTCTTACCATTGATAAACAGACGATGAAAGTGTTGCCCATTAACTTGATGAAATATTGCAAGACATTATTGTGTGCAGCAGGTTTCATTGATATTCAAGCAGTATTAATTAAGGGGCTGTTTTTATATCTTTACTTTACCTTCTTCAAAAAACATTGCATTTGTCTAACAAATGTTTTCTTGGGTCCATTTCAGAGATGTCCCTAATTGTTTAAGCTCAGCTAATTTGCCGTCCATCCCTACCAGACTCCTACAGCTGTCTGAGCTAATGACACTTTCCTTGGTATGCTTCCTTTGCTTAATTCCAGCCATTCATTAGTTGATAATGGGAGTGATAATATTAAATGACCCATCATACACAATGAAATAACCCCATGGCTATTAAAGCTTGCCCTTGTGTGTAGTGTGGTAGGAAAATTGTATCCTATGTATATCTTATCCATTTTTACATTTTATTTAAATATACTGTACATTACAATACAGTTCATTTCTG
Source organism: Umbra pygmaea (assembly GCA_016801145.1). NCBI lineage: Eukaryota > Metazoa > Chordata > Actinopteri > Esociformes > Umbridae > Umbra > Umbra pygmaea. Next base: position 21,713 of record JACXGM010008063.1, read on the forward strand.
TAACAACAATAATATATATATATATAATATATATTATATAAGTGTATGTGTGTGTGTGTGTGTGTGTGTGTGTGTGTGTGTGTGTGTGTGTGTGTGTGTGTGTGTGTATTTTACTATAATTAAAGAGACCATCCGCCCTAAAACATGTCAAAATCGTTTTCTATGTTGTTTTTACAATATCTTACAAAACAAAGAACATTTTCAATGCGTTCTGTACTTCCTAAGCTTTCCTCCGTAAGTTTTGGAGTTCATGATTCAGTGACGCCACTGGGTAATTTATCAGACTACACAGAAGGTATTGAGAGAACGGCGTTACTCGGTCTGTGAATAGGCATACTCCGGTCCACTGGGGGGCAGTATATGCTAGAAAACCTCTCTTGGTTGCGATCTGCCATCATTCAAAGAAGTCGTTGTCGTAGTAGTGATTAGTAGCTGTATACAAAGGATTATAGCGGGATTCTTTTCAACAATGGCAGTGGAAGTAATTATTTCAATTATGATCAGGTCTTATTGAACGGTAACATCCAACCGTACCAGTTTGAGCCCGAATACACGGATGAAGAATTGAAGCAAAGGGGTGAACTTTTACATGCGAATCAAGCAGCTGCAATCGAAGTGGTGTCACCGGTGCTGTCCAAGCTAAAGCAAACTTGAAGTGGTGGTGCCTTTATGCAAGCTGCCCAGCTATGCCTACAGAGATAGAAAGCGTTTGTTGTAGAGAGTAGGACAGGGCTCAGTTTGTGCTTTCTACCATGTCCAGTGATGAAGATGATTACTTTTTTTTAGAACAGCCTAATTTTGATGCACACATGAACCGAGGAGTTTTGGAATGTTCTTCACCATTACAAAAAACAACCAAAACCTGCCAGACCCAAGTACAGATGACCAATCAGTAAGTACTGTAAACTTAGCATGGTATTAGCTAGCTAATCACATAACATCCTTGGCTTTATCGTCACTAATGCAATAATTTGCTTACTAATAATGCTTACATTACAGACTGGTTCATGACGAGATAGCAATCAATTGCAGTGTTATTGCCTATGTGAACGGTCCAGGGTAGAGGGGAAAGGAAAGGGGGCTAGGGCGGCCTCTACTGGGCAAAGTAGGGAATAGAACAGATAGAGAAACTAATAAAGGCCAGCTGTGCTAATCAACAGGGATTTTTGGTTGTGTTTGGTCTATTTTTGTTGAAGGAGAGAAAGAGGGACGCGAGAGGGGAAAAGAAAAAGGAAGGAAATACCCCCCCTTTATGGAGGCTGGAGAGACAGACTGAGGAGGAGGCTGAGAGCAATCCTGCAAGGCTCAGTAATTTGTCCAGAAAATGAATACTCAACTTATATACGGCAAGACATATTGTAGAGTACCGTTATCCTTTAGTTTGGACACTTGAAGTAAGACCGGAATTAGGCCCTTGGTTTGGCCACCTTTACTTTGGTGAATTTAAACCCTTTTAAGGTCGATTTTCTTTTTTTGAATGAAACAACCTGAGTTAAATGTACAGGTGAAACAAATATACCCAGATTAAAATCCCTTATACATGTCTTTGGGTCTGATTATTTACCTGGTCCAGCCTGCTCGTATAGTGAAGGATCACACTGGTGGAGGATGCAGGCACTCTAAGGTAGACCGGACAGGTAGGCCAATACCCTGACTATGGATGCGGAATTGTTACGCCAGTTGACGGGCTGTACCCTGGCGCAAAAGGAGTCACTGGACTTGTTGCGAGAAGAACTAGGTAGGAGAACGGCCACCCCAGCACGACGGGTGGCGAACGTGGGAGCCTTGATCCCCAGATTCGGTCCGGAGGATGACATAGAGGCCTATCTCCTGGCCTTCGAGAGGACAGCAAGATGCGAGGAATGGGCCGAAGTGGAATGGGCCGGGCTCATAGCACCCTTATTAACGGGGCTACTTATTATGAAATAGAAGAGGCGGCAGCCGCGGATTACTCAACATTGAAGGCGGAAATCCTGTCCCGGTATGCTCTACACCCGAGGGACCGGGCGCAACGGTTCCATGCATGGAAATACGTGGAAGGGGAGTCGCCTAGGGGACAGCTACACCAATTGATCCGGTGGGTCAAAGGATGGCTAGAGCCAGAAAAGGGAGTCGCTGCGGTACTGGAGACGTTAGTGATTGACAAATGCCTAAGGGAAATGCCGGTGGATATGCAGAGGGTGATAGGACAAGCCAACCCGGACACGGTGGAACACCTGGTAGCCACCATAGAAACGTTAGGTCCTCTAAGAAGCTAATGGGAATCACAAAAGGGGAGAAGACCCCAGGGGGCATACGCACCGACGCGGTGAAGAGGAGCGACAGGCAGAAGCCGGCTACTCGAGTAGACAGGAAAATGGGGAAGAAAAACCCTGTGGCTCCCCGGCTGGAGGACATACAATGCTTTAGGTGTCGGGCCTATGGACACTATGCCAGTAATTGTCCCATAGAGGATGAACCGATGCCAATGGAGCCCTCGTTGTCCTCACGCGGACGGGGTCCGCGATCAGAGGAGAAAGCATGTTGGCATTCAGATGTGGCACCGGCAAGGAGGGTACCCCTGAGGATCGGAGGACGAGACACAGAGGCCCTACTTGACTTGGTGTCGCTGGTAAGGGAAGAAGTCTTAGCACAGAGGTCCAAAAGGGGCGGGACTACGGCGGTTGCCTGCATCCATGGGGATATAAGGAGCTACCCTACCACCCAAGTGAGACTCACCACTCCGGGGGGCACAGTGGATATGGTCCTCGGCATAGTGAACAACCTGAAGGTACCTGTACTGCTGGGGAGGGACTGTCCCCTATTCGACAACCTATGGAAAAGGGCCGAAAGGGGGATATCAGAAAGGGGGCATAAAGAGGGCCTCTCAACTAGGGTGCGGAAAGCGCATGGGTTAACCCCTCGAAAGATTAAAAAGAGAGGACAGCATCCAACAGTACAGCAGGATATACCCAGCCAGGTCGCTATGGTGGGGACAGTGAGTGCCGACGACAAGTTACGCCAAGTTTTCGAGGAGACCACTACGGCAAGCCCATGGAAAGGTTTCGAGGAACCAGCTCTGGAAGAGGAGAGCACTCCTCCCCTTAGCCAAGAGGAAAATGAGCCGATCAATCGGCTACGTCAGGTCTTTCAGGAAACGTCCCAGGACTCTACGTGGGAGGGGTTTCCGTCGGACAGCTCCGATCCGGATGAAGAGGGACCACCGGTTTGACGAGAGGCCGAGGACATAACCCTGTCCAGTGAATTAACGGGACAATTTGGATCGGCGCAACTCAGGGATCCCGACGCACAGAAGGCGATGAAACGGGTTCGAGTGATTGACGGACGTCGGATCGAAAGGGAGGGTGAGTTACAATGTCCCTATTTTTCTATTAAGAAGGGCTTATTGTATTGGGTCTCAGAAAGGAGGGGAATAGAAGTGGAGTTGTTAGTGGTGCCCAGACCATATAGGGACACCGTATTACACCTGGCCCACTCCCATGTGTTAGGGGGACACCTATCCCAGGAGAAAACTATGGAAAGAGTGTTGGGTAGATTCTATTGGCCCGGAGTCTCACAGGACGCAGGCAGGTATTGCTGTTCATGTGACGTCTGTCAACATACTGCCCCAAAACCCCACTTTCGTAACCCTCTTATTCCCTTGCCCATTATTGATACTCCTTTCGAAAGAATAGCCATGGACCTAGTGGGGCCTCTACCTCGGTCAGCCAGGGGTCATGAATATATTTTGGTTATAGTCGATTACGCCACTAAGTTCCCAGAGGCCATTCCCCTACGCTCTATGGCCACTAAAGGCATCGCGAAAGAGCTATACCTTCTGTTTTCCCGGGTGGGCCTGCCTAAGAGCATTCTAACAGATCAGGGGACTCCATTCATGTCCAGGGTAATGAAGGACCTATGTACCCTGTATAAGGTGGAACGATTGAGGACCAGCGTCTATCATCCGCAATCGGACGGATTGTGTGAACGTCTGAATCAAACCATAAAAAGGATGCTGCGGAAGGTAGTGGATAAGGATGGACGGAATTGGGACATGCTCCTCCGCCATCTTATGTTCGCATTAAGAGAGGTACCCCAAGCATCCTCTGGCTTCTCGCCTTTCGAACTACTCTACGGGAGGCCCTGTCGGGGCATATTGGACCTGGAGAAGGAGGCGTGGGAAGCTCAACCCTGCTCTTATCGCACCCTTATTGACCATGTCGCCTTTATGCATGATCGGATGGCGGCTGTCTGGCCCATTGTCCGGGAAAACATGAGCAAAGCCCAGGCTGCCCAGGCCAGAGCGTACAATAGGACGGCCCAGCCGCGAGAGTTCCAGGTGGGAGAGAAAGTGCTGTTGCTGGTACCCACCCCGGAGCACAAATTGCTGGCACAATGGAAAGGACCCTATGACGTGGTAGAGAAGGTGTCGCCCGTAAATTATAAAGTTCGGCAACCCGGACGGAGGAAACCTGACCAGATATACCACATCAATCTTCTCAAACGTTATGAGGAGAAAGAGGATATTGTACTGTGGGGGGGAGTAGAAGACCCCGAATCCCAGAGGCCACCCAATAAGGTACCTTATGGGGAGGGTCTGTCGGTACATCAAAAGGAAGACCAAGACAAGATGGTGAAACGGTTTAACAGGGTCTTTTCTACGAGGCCGGGACAGACCACCCTGCTCCACCACCACATTGTTACCGAGCCAGGAAAGAAGGTGCGCATCAGGCCATACCGAATCCCAGAGGCCCGCAGGGAAATGGCAAAAAGGGAAGTAAAGTCCATGGTGGAAATGGGCGTGGTGGAGCCGTCGATAAGCGAGTGGTCAAGCCCTATAGTAATGGTCCCCAAACCCGATGGCAGCATTAGATTCTGTAATGACTTTAGGGGTCTTAACGCCATCTCCAAGTTTGATGCCTACCCCATGCCACGGGTGGATGAACTGATCGAGAGGTTGGGCAAGGCCAAGTACATTACGACCCTGGACCTCACGAAAGGGTACTGGCAAGTTCCAGTAGCTCCAGAAGATCGCCATAAGACAGCGTTTGCAACCCCAGAGGGCCTGTTTCAGTATGTGCGTCTTCCCTTTGGGCTGCACGGGGCAGCCGCAACGTTCCAAAGGTTGATGGATACGTTGCTGAGGCCCCACCAAGCGTATGCGGCAGCGTACATCGATGACATGGTCATCCACAGCAAGGACTGGGAGGACCATTGCCACAAACTAAGCGCCGTCCTCGCCACTTTGGAGGCGGCGGGTCTCACAGCCAACCCAAAGAAATGCCACCTGGGCTTGAATGAAGCTGAGTACCTGGGGTACACCATTGGCAATGGGTTGATTAAACCCCAACAGGAGAAGACAAAGGCTGTACGGGAGTGGCCCTTGCACAGGGACAAAAAAGGGATTCGATCCTTTTTGGGGCTGACAGGTTATTACAGGAGGTTTATACGTGATTATGCTACCATAGCAACACCGCTGACGGACTTAACCAAAAAGAACCAGCCGGCCAAAGTGACGTGGAGTCCCACCGCAACAAGGGCTTTCGAGACGTTAAAACAGCTCCTTTGCGCTGAGCCAGTGTTACGCGCACCCGACTTCACAGTACCCTTTAGAGTGCAAACGGACGCATCAGACTCAGGCTTAGGGGCGGTGCTTTCACAGGGAGAGGGGGCTGATGAGCACCCTGTGCTGTACATAAGCCGTAAACTGTCAAAAAGGGAGCGTCGATACGCCACCATCGAAAAGGAAGCGCTCGCCATTAAATGGGCTGTCGGATACCTCAGGTACTATCTGTTGGGTAGGTTGTTCCAGTTGGTCACCGACCACGCGCCTCTCCAATGGTTAGCTAACAAAAAGGACAGCAACAGCCGTATCACCCGGTGGTTCCTAGCTCTCCAACCCTTCCTGGTCACGGTGGTGCACAGGGCGGGTAAGTGTCATGGAAATGCTGATGCACTGTCGCGAAGAGACGCTGTTTGTGCAACGGACGTTTGCTCATTGGGAGCGCACTTGGGGAGGGAGGTGTGTGAACGGTCCAGGGTAGAGGGGAAAGGAAAAGGGGCTAGGGCGGCCTCTACTGGGCAAAGTAGGGAATAGAAGAGATAGAGAAACTAATAAAGGCCAGCTGTGCTAATCAACAGGGAGTTTTTGTTGTGTCTATTTTTGTTGAAGGAGAGAAAGAGGGACGCGAGAGGGGAAAAGAAAAAGGAAGGAAATACCCCCCCTTTATGGAGGCTGGAGAGACAGACTGAGGAGGAGGCTGAGAGCAATCCTGCAAGGCTCAGTAATTTGTCCAGAAAACGAATACCCAACTTATATACGGCAAGACATATTGTAGAGTACCGTTATCCTTTAGTTTGGTGGTTACACCAGTAGACATACTAGACGTTTGACTTGGCAGACATGATTCCCCATGTTATTGGAAATATTCAGAACTGCCATGTTTCTCTATTATTATTTGGTATTAAAAAATACATGTTTAAAATTATGCCAATGTATTTCAGAGGCTGTTTAGAACATCATTACACATTTTTTCAACAACTTATATTCTTGGTGCTACATTTTTATGGTTACACCATTTAGACAATTTTGCCCTTATTCTCTCAATATCATCTCAAAAAATAAAATTAGGCATTTCAAGAAAGGGGCCCAAAGAAAATGATATTTTATAGTAAAATATAACTTTATAATGACATTTTCACATTTCTAAAGTTGTTCAAACCTCAGGGACAGAAAAAATTTGCGGCATGTCTTTTACCCATTTGTACATTTAATTACAAGTAAGACAGTCCAAATAATTACATCATGAAGTGTAGGTGAATATATCTATGAGAATATGTGAAAGTCTATGGGCCATTGCGCCATTACTATGCTTTCACGCATTAATTTCCATATGCTTCTTGAAACTTGTTCCAATCATTAGACCTCCAACACCATCATTACACTATTATTTCTAATCAATCTCTGCATTCTTCTGGCCCACATTCAGCATAGAACTTTTGCAGACTGTAAAAGCAAGAACTGCAAACAAAACGATTGCACCTCACAAAGCGTTCAGTGCTTTTGTTCCAACTGCATTTGCCAACCTGACTGTGTCTTCTTCCCTCTAATGAGCTGCTGTGTGCTGTTCAAATGTTCAATTGTTCCACAAAGAAAATGTATCAGTTTATAATATTTATATCTAAATGCAATCCAAATAATATTTATTTACTTAATTTGTTAGTGTAATATATCCTACATGTTGAATTTACATGAGTAATTCAACATATATTTGTGCATGTAGATGCGGCAACATTTGCCACATTGTGATAGCATTTTAAACAACAAAATAAGTCATTTCTATCTTCCTATCAACACAGGGCAAAGCTAAATATACCTAAATAATTTTACTCCATGACTTTTCAATCAATTTCATGTGTCAATTGCTTGTCATTCTTGGTAAAGATTTTATGGTCAGTTGGTGTAACCGATAAATGTCAATTGGTGTAACCAATGTTTCTCCAGAAAATCTGATATTGCGCAAAAAAATTACAATGAATAGGATTTTAGGACTCTACTACACTGTAAAAATGAAATTTACAATTATTTTAAACCAACTGACCCAAGAATAGAGAGAAAACATTCATGTCTATGGCATACTGACTTGCTCAGTACAACAAAAACCCATGTTATCTAAGTTAAGAATTTAAATATTTTAAATATACTTCAACATGTAATTTCATAATAAATAACTTATTTTCATCAGTACACTTGCATAACTACTAGTAGGGTGATTTTATTCAATAATTGTTGTGCTTTTGTGGTTACACCATTTGACAATTTAATGGAACTGTGATTCTTTAGTTGGTTAAAAATGGAAGAAATGTAATATAAAATTTTATGACACCAACAGGAATATAAACTATAGATTTAAACAAACATCTAACATGTTGTTTTAACAAGTTCAAAGCATATTTTTGATTTGGACATCATAC
>JACXGM010008064.1:8452-29662 GCA_016801145.1 Umbra pygmaea
ATATGTCTGTAGTTTTACTATATGTCTATGTGCTGTACAATAGGTCTGTGGTTTTACTATATGTCTATGGGCTGTACAATAGGTCTGTGGTTTTAATATATGTCTATGGGCTGTATAATATGTCTGTGGTTTTCCTATATGTCTATGTGCTGTACAATAGGTCTGTGGTTTTACTATATGGCTATGGGCTGTATAATAGGTCTGTAGTTGTACTATACATCTATGGGCTGTATAATAGGTCTGTAGTTGTACTATACATCTATGGGCTGAACAATAGGTCTGTGGTTTTACTATATGTCTATGGGCTGTACAATAGGTCTGTGGTTTTACTATGTCTATGGGCTGTATAATATGTCTGTAGTTTTACTATATGTCTATGTGCTGTACAATAGGTCTGTGGTTTTACTATGTCTATGGGCTGTACAATAGGTCTGTGGTTTTACTATACGTCTATGTGCTGTATAATATGTCTGTAGTTTTACTATATGTCTATGGGCTGTACAATGGGTCTGTGGTTTTAATATATGTCTATGGGCTGCATAATATGTCTGTGGTTTTCCTATATGTCTATGTGCTGTACAATAGGTCTGTGGTTTTGCTATATGTCTATGGGCTGTACAATAGGTCTGTGGTTTTGCTATATGTCTATGGGCTGTACAATAGGTGTGTGGTTTTAATATATGTCTATGGGCTGCATAATATGTCTGTGGTTTTCCTATATGTCTATGTGCTGTACAATAGGTGTGTGGTTTTACCATATGGCTATGGGCTGTATAATAGGTCTGTAGTTGTACTATACATCTATGGGCTGAACAATAGGTCTGTGGTATTACTATATGTTTATGGGCTGTACAATAGGTCTGTGGTTTTAATATATGTCTATAGGCTGTACAATAGGTCTGTGGTTTTAATATATGTCTATAGGCTGTACAATAGGTCTGTGGTTTTAATATATGTCTATAGGCTGTACAATAGGTCTGTGGTTTTAATATATGTCTATGGGCTGTACAATAGGTCTGTGGTTTTACTATACGTCTATGGGTTGTACAGTAAGTCTGTGGTTGTACTATACAGTCATATGCAAAAGTTTAGGCACCCCTGACAATTTCCATCATTTTCATTTATAAATAATTGGGTGTTTGAATCAGCATATTTCAGTAATGAAATGAGGTTTATTGGATGAACAGAAAATGTGCAATATGCATCAAAAATAAATTAGACAGGTGCATAAAATTGAGCACCCTACCAAATAATTCAATTCAATTCAAAGGGGCTTTATCGGCATGAAAGTCTGTAACAATGTTGCCGAAGCATAAACAAAATATACAAATAAATGATATACATATATACAAAACATAATAAAAAGGTTATATGAACACAATATTAAGATAATTTAAACAAAGATTTTTAAGCAATATGAAAAAAAATAATAATAAATTACATTCTAATAAAAATCTTTAATATATACAAATGATGAATAGACCTTCCCTATAGCCTTTAATGAGTGTCTGGATTCAGGATGAAGGTATTTTGGACCATTCCTCCTTGCAAAACATCTCCAGTTCAGTTAGGTTTGATGTTTGCCAAGCATGGACGGCCCGCTTCAAATCACCCCACAGATTTTCAATGATATTCAGGTCTGGGGACTGGGATGGCCATTCCAGAACATTGTACTTGTTTCTCTGCATAAATGCCAGAGTAGATTTTGAGTAGTGTTTTGGGTCGAAATATCCAGCCCCGGCGTAATTTCAATTTTGTGACTGATTCCTCTACATTACTCTCAAGTATCTGCTGATATTGAGTGGAATCCATGCGACCCTCAACTTTAACAAGAATCCCAGTACCATCACTGGCCACACAGCCGCACAGCATTATGAAACCTTCACCAAATTTTATTGTGGGTAGCTAGTGTTGGTCTTGGAATGCTGTGTTCTTTTGCCACCATCAATAACGCCCCTTCTTATGACCAAATAACTACATCTTGTTTCATCAGTCCACAGCAACTTCTTCCAAAATGAAGCTGGCTTGTCCAAATGTGCGTTTCTATACCTCAAGCGACTGTTTGTGGCATGTGTGCAGAAAAGGCTTCTTCTACATCACTCTCCCATACAGCTTCTCCTTGTGCAAAGTGCGCTGAATTGTTGAATGATGCACAGTGACACCATCTGTAGCAAGATGATGTTGTAGGTCTTTGGAGGTGGTCTGTGGGCTGTTTTTGAACTTTCTAACCATCCTTCGCCTTTGCCTCTCTGATATTTTACTTGGCCTGCCACTTCTGGCCTTAACAAGAACTGTGCCTGTGGTCTTCTATTTCCTCACTATGTTCCTCACAGTGGACACTGACAGCTTAAATATCTGCAATAGCTTTTTGTAGCCATCCCCTAAACCAGTATGTTGAACAATCTTTGTTTTCAGATCATTTGAGGGTTGTTTGGAGGCCCCCATGTTGCCACTCAAAGAGTCAAAGCAGTCAACAACTTGCAGTTGGCCACTTTAAATACCTTTTCTCATGATTGGATGCACCTGTCTATGAAGTTCAAGGCTTAATGAGCTCATCAAACCAATTGTGTGTTCCAATTAATCAGTGCTAGGTAATTACAAGTATTCAAATCAACAAAATGACAAGGGTGCCCAAATTTATGCACCTGTCTAATTTCTTTTTGATGAATATCCAATTAACCTCATTTCACTACTGAAATATTACTGTGTCAAAATGAAATTACTGATCCAAACCTCAAATTATTTATAAATGAAAATTAAGTAAATTGTCAGGGGTGCCTAAATGTTGCATACAACTGTGTGTCTATGGGCTGTGCAATAGGCCTGTGGTTTTACTATATGCTCACGGGCTGTACAATGGTTCTGAGCACAAACCTGGGAATAACATTGAATTTATTGTCAAGACAAACATAACATATTTTTATGGGAAAGGCTTGTACATTGTTTTAACCTTGGCATCTCGTTATTAAGGAATGATTTGATTTGGTCTTGTCTATAAAGGTTCATCAGGAAGAAATGCCAATATCCCAATATGTACCTGTGTACTACTTCATCATTTATCCAAACAGATATTGTAATTTTCTACATATGTGTATCTATTCAGGATAATTACAATGAATGTGTGAAATATCCATATTTAGCATTTCTGCAAAGTGCTGGTCAGTGAGCATGATGTAACTCTTACCAGCTGTTTATCCAGTTTAGGTTCAATAAACAAAAAGAGTTTTATCACAAGGTGAAACCACATCTCCAGGTCATTGAGCACTGCGTATGCAAACCAGTCACAAAAACTATTTATAGTTGGGCCTAAGCAGAGGATACACCATTCAGAAGATGTAACTATAGTGAGTCTCAGCCATTTACTACACAAGACAACATAAAAAGTCAAAAGCCTAGAACTCTCAATCCAAAGTTGATTGATTTAATTAGCTTCTGAGGTAGTATGATTTTGATTGTATTCAAGCAAGAGCTGCCTTGTATTGCCGTGTCAGTGAAGGAGTATTGAGACCCTTAGCTGTGGGGGTTTCTCAGCTGTCTCACTAACAATGGGTGCTTGGGTTCACAACCTGGGAGGAGACGATGGGTTTTTAGACTAAGCTGATTAGGCCAAAGCCTGTCGTGACAGGAATTTCTCACAAATTTCTTAATGAAAAGGCCAGGAGAGTTACACTGTGGATTTGGTGTCAGCCCAGCTGACCACAGATCAGTCCCACCGATGGGCCATACAGACTCCATGGTTAACCTCCAATCTGAGAAGATGGTCACATGATCCCCAATGTCCTTCTCAGAGTCAGGAGTCACACACACACCCTTTCCCACTGCCCTGTGCTTGCCCTTACCTGGCTCAATCTCTAAATGGACTTATCCTCACTTACAGCCAGGAAATGAATCTTAAGTAGAGCCGATGTTGCTGGGAAAATTGGATGCTGGAGGGCATGCAGGTTCAGACAGAAATATCTCAAGGCAGTGACGACACGACTCGCGTTTACAGGGCTGGGTAAATGGAGGATATAGGACTACCCTCTGGTCTGGGTAACTGGACGATATAGGCCTACTCCGTTGTCTGGGTAAGTGGAGGATATAGTCCTACTCTTTGGTCTGGGTAAGTGGAGGATATAGGACTACCCTATAGTCTGGGTAACTGGACGATATAGGCCTACTCTTTGGTCTGGGTAAGTGGACAAAATAGGTGTAATATATTGTCTGATTAGGGGGGGCAGAACGTGTGACAAGCGTAGATCTGGGATCAGTTATTTACGTCCAGTCAGTAGAACAGGCCCACCTTTAGTGTAATGCACAGCCAGTCTTGATATTTATTGCTCAATATATGACCACATTAAACGTTAAAAGTATGGGGCTGCTGTGGACGTAAGTGTAGTATTAAAAATAAAATGCTGTGACTGTATATCAGCCCCAAAACGTTTGCAGACACAAACTTGTGAAATACTTGTGACTCACATGGTATATGTAGTGGGTATACAGTCGTATGCAAAAGTTTAGGCACCCCTGACAAATTCCATGATTTTTATTTATGAATAATTTGGTGTTTGGATCAGCAATTTCATTTTGATCTATTAAATAACTGAAGGACACAGTAATATTTCAGTAGTGAAATTAGGTTTATTGGATGAACAGAAAATGTGCAATATGCATCAAAATGAAATTAGACAGGTGCATATATTTGGGCACCCCAACAGAAATATCACATAAATATTTAGTTGAGCCTCCTTTATCAGAAATAACAGTCTCTAGACGCTTCCTATAGCCTGTAATGTGTGTCTGGATTCTGGATTATGGTATTTTGGACCATTCCTCCTTGCAAAACATCTCCAGTTGAGTTAGGTTTGATGGTTGCCGAGCATGGACAGCCCGCTTCAAATCACACCACAGATTTTCAATGACATTCAGGTCTGGGGACTGGGATGGCTATTCCAGAACATTGTACTTGTTCCTCTGCATAAACGCCAGAGTAGATTTTAAGCAGTGTTTTGGGTCGTTGTCTTGTTGAAATATCCAGCCCCAGCATAACTTCAACTTTGTGACTGATTCCTCTACATTATTCTCAAGTACCTGCTGATATTGAGTAGAATCTATGCAAACCTCAACTTTAACAAGATTCCCAGTACTGGCACTGACCACACAGCCCCACAGCATGATGGAACCTCCACCAAATTTTACTGTGGGTAGCAAGTGTTGGTCTTGGAACGCTGTGTCATTTTGCCACCATGCCTAACGCCCCTTGTTATGACCAAATAACGCCATCTTTGTTTCATCAGTCCACCGCACCTTCTTCCAAAATGAAGCTGGCTTGTCCAAATGTGTGTTTGCATACCTCAAGCGACTCTGTTTGTAGCATGTGTGCAGGAAAGGCTTCTTCCGCGTCAATCTCTTATACATCTTCTCCTTTTGCAAAATGTGCTAAATTGTTGAATGATGCACAGTGACACAATCTGCAGCAAGATGATGTTGTAGGTCTTCGGAAGTGGTCTGTTTTGACCATTCTCATCCTCTTTGCCTCTCTGATATTTTACTTGGCCTGCCACTTATGGCCTTAAGAAGAACTGGTGGACTTCCATTTCCTCACTGTTCCTCAGAGTGGACACTGACAGCTTAAATCTCTGCTATAGCTTTTTGTTGCCTTCCTTTTAACCATAATGTTGAACAATCTTTGTTTTCAGGTCATTTGAGAGTTGTTTTGAGGCCCCCATGTTGCCACTCTTCAGAGGAGAGTCAAAGAGAACATCAACTTGCACATGGCCACCTTAAATACCCTTTCTCATGATTGGAGGCACCTGTCTATGGAGGTCAAGGCTTAATGAGCTCACCAAACCAATTGTGTGTTCCAATTAATCAGTGCTAGGTAGTTACAGGTTTTAAAATCAACAAAAGGGTGCCCAAATGTATGCACCTGTCTAATTTATTTTTGATGCATATTGCACATTTTCGGTTAATCCAATGAACCTCATTTCACTACTGAAATATTACTGTGTCCTTCAGTTATTTGATAGTTCAAAATAAAATTCTTGATCCAAACACCCAATTATTTATAAATGAAAATCATGGAAGTTGTCACAGTTGCCTACACCCTGTCATACTACTGTACTTGCATACTTATTCTACAAATCAATTTTTGTCAGTGTAACAAATTAAATTTTAGGGTCCTAGAACTGAGGTGGGCAATATCTATTGCTTGAGGGCCACATAGAGATTTTGAAACCAATTGAATACTATACATACTTAGCTATGTGTGAAAAAATAGGATATACAAAATGTTATTTTATTAAATTACCAACGCACGCATGCACTCACGCACGCACGCGGAAGAGCACACATTTCTACCCAAACTCACAACCAAAAGAAGTGCAAACATTTGAAAAATAAAATAAGCATTATGACATAGCTACTGTATATGACAGCAGATGTCTGACAACATTTAACACTGTAAAACAATTTTTAAGACAAAACAAATAGTATGTGCATTTGAATATATTTTCAAGTTACAAAATCATTTTAAAACAAGTTCGGCCAGCCAGTTTTCTTGTACAGTAACTGTTGTGCACTGGAAAATAGACATAAATATAAATGGAGCCAAGTGAAGTAATTTGTTTGAAGGAAAGGAATATTTAATATAACGCAGTCTTTTTAAAAAGACAGTCTTTTTAAAAAGAAGATTTGGGAAGTATGAAAGTGCAGTCAGAGATGTTGTGTGGAGAATCTGAGCTGGCTAAAGCTAGAACAATGTCTTATTCATTTTTGTGGTAATTGAACCAAGGTGCCTATAACGTTGCAAAATAAAAATGGAAAGTAATTTGAGTTAAAAAAAAAATTTTTTTTAAATAATAACATTTAATACAATTTACATTAAAGTGCTTTATAATTTTGGATTCAGAAGACTTTTGGCTATAAGATGAATAAATAAAATCCAACATTCTGAGACGATGATTTTCATGCATGATGTCATATAGAGCCCAAAACAAATAACACAAAAACATACATTTAATTTTTAGTTAATAATTGTAGAATACATTTAATCCATGAAGAATACCACTGTAATATCTTTATTGGCATGCCACCAGGTCTTGGGGACCAGTGTGACAATGTTATAGGGACATAGAAATAGATCATAAAACACTACAGTATGTTCATATTTTTCACCATTTCCCCACAACGAATAAATAATTTGTTGTGGTGTAGGGTGATGTCCTACCTCTAAGAAGTAAAATACTAAAATAGAGTCTGTGAAAGGTACCCTACTTTGAGACTCAATATCTCCAGCTGTGATGAACCCACATGGACGAACCACACCTTATTCTTTGCGTCAATCAACTCGCAGGCTGGAACAATAGGCCTGGCTGCCCGTATCTGGCCTGGGGCCGTAGTCCCCCCCACCCCCATAGCAGTCAAAACATTTAATATCCAGAATGTCCTTAGTTTAACAAAACACAACATCTCCTAAAAAGTCCTTAATTAGTCCATAAGAGAACACAATGAAACATTTCATAATTTTTTATAGTCATACTTTATGGTCATTCCTTAACATCCCATGTTGACAATTATAAAACGATTGAACATTAATCTTTCCACAAAAGGTGTCTAAACTGTCTGTGTAAAGCTGGGCATTCTGTGTATATTCACCCTCCAAATACACTGCTCATTTAAGTCCATATCTTAACAGTTTACATTGAAGTTATTCAGTGGAAGCATGAAAGCAAGTAGAGTGAAGTATCTTGCTCAAGGACAGGGCAATAGGTTTTCATCCTTGTTGGCTGAGGATTCGATCAAGCAATTTTTCAGTCACTGGTTAGGTCCCTCATTTCAAAATCTGGACCTCGAAACCATTTCCACTTCTTCATTGCATCCCTCTAATCTGGGACTTATTTAGACCTGGGACACCAGGTGACTGT
The DNA here is from genome assembly GCA_016801145.1 of Umbra pygmaea. Classification (NCBI taxonomy): domain Eukaryota; kingdom Metazoa; phylum Chordata; class Actinopteri; order Esociformes; family Umbridae; genus Umbra; species Umbra pygmaea. The sequence continues at coordinate 16,357 of JACXGM010008064.1, forward strand.
AATTATTAATGAGGTAGAACAACAAACCAGCAGACTCTGGACCTTGTTGGGTTACGTTTTATCACCACCAGGGTACTCACCTCCATAGACTTAATGGAACAGTATGTGTAGGTCAGTGGTTTTTATACCTCTCCTGGGAAAACCCCAGCGTCTCTAGGTTTCTTCCCAGGTTCCACCTACTAGGGAGTCTTTCCTAGCTACTGTGCATCACTTTTTGTTGCTTGCTCTTTGGGGTTTTAGGCCAGGTGTCTGTCAAACCACTTTGTGATAACTGCTGTTGTAAAAAAGGCTCTATAAAATTAATTTGATTGATTCAGCAGCTACATCAAAATGTTTGGGGTTACCATAGGAACAGTTTGAAAAGCACTGCTACTGTATATGCATCTCCGATTCTACATTCCCTGATTGTGTGAATCTTCAAAAACTACTTAACTATTCCGCTGACCAGCCACACTTTTCCTAACATGCAATCAACATCTGTTGATCAACATTGTTATCACACTAAAGCCAGGAATGTTGACCTATATGGGAAGTTAGCTCTCGTAATGTTTCAAGTTAGAATCTGTGTTCTTTGCCAGTTTCTACTTCAAGTATTTTGCACACAGGTGAATGAGTGACGTTACCTCGCAGGTGGAAGTAGTTGAGGTGATTTGCGATGGCTTGTTGCACAGTCTCCTCCCCACAGAGTCTGACCCCACTGGGTAAAAGCACATTACGCTTCCGCCGGGGCATTACTCCACGATCCTGGAGTTGGAATTTGAGGACAGGTGAGTGAACTCTGCTTTCAGGAGCTGATAAAAAGTGTGATATTCCAACTTTTTTGTAAAATGGATCAAGTCCGTCAGGCAGAATAGGTCCTTCTCCAGATGAGGCATCTGTGATAAACAAACGCACTGTTAAACAACTCCCTGATTAATTGCAGATGAGTAGATCGAATATGTTTTACGCCTACATACAGTATATACAGATAATCATACATACCAGTTCTTACTCCAAAAAGCTCCAACGCTAAAATGAATGCAAATGTAAACAGTATGCATTTCAATGAAGAGTCTGTCATCTTATATCCGTGGTAGTTTTATCTCTGCAATGTTGAAAAAGCGTCACACTGACATACAATTCCTTTGCAATCGTACAATAGTATTAGTCCGTCTTCACAAGCTTGCATAGTTTGAAATCCAGGTAACTCTTCAGTTCATTGTGTTTAGATAAAGTTATGACCTCCACTCCCAGGTTAACTCTGTGGGCTGAGGAAGGCGCCCGTGCTAAAGAACAGCTTCAGGGCAGTTGAGGCAGGCAGATGGCCCTTGGAGAGAGAGATTTTGTTGCTCTCTAATCTTGTTTGCTAGCTAAGCCATTCAGAGCAGCTCATCAAGAAGCTACTGATTTGACACTGGGAAGCCTGCTTAGTGCAAAAGAAACATGGAGGGAGAGAGAAAATGTAGAGAGGCGGACAGAGAGTTAAGGCCACTCCGAAAAGAGAGAGCTGTATGTGCAGATAATGGCTTCCTCCAATTATGAAGCCTGGAATCTGTCAGATATGGGCAAATTGATCTTAACTCAAGGCCAACATTTTTCTGAGGGCTACATGTTTCCTTGTATAGCCATGGGAGGGACCTATCCTGTCAATCTCACAGGGTTACCGGTCATGCAGGGTTACCGGTACCAAGGCTAGACAATTAGAAAACAATAGGCTAATTGCATTTAATTCAGCAGGATAATGGGAGCAGTTGGTTCAATCAACTTAGTGCAGCAACATATTTTTCCAGGTGATGACTATATGCATAGCTGCCAACTCTCACGCAGTGCCTGATTGACACACGCATTTGATTGGTTTCACATCGGCGTGTGAGCGTGTGAAGCCAATCAAATGCGCGTGTCTCACGGGCACTGCGTGAGAGTTGGCAGCTATGTATGTATATGTGTTGTAGCACCACACTGTCCTATAGGTCATCACATGCAAGAGCGTAGGAACAGAGGGGGCGGGGTGGACATGTCCCCCCCAATGTAACAGACGGACAATGTGGGTCCCCCCAATAATAAGAACAAATTGTGAAAAATATATTGTGTCCCCCAATATCAAAATTGTTCCTACGTCCTTGATCACCAGCATGCAACATATATTAAACCTTACATTTTGGGAGGATTTCTTTACAAAAGTAAGCACGTTACTGTAGTTTCAGTACAATAAATGTAGTCTTGAACTCTCCAGTGGAAATACTGCAGTAATCAATCACAGCGCATCCTATCAGTTCACAACAAGTGCATGTAAACATCTAGTGCCATTTGAAATAGTGACCGAATAGTAACCAGCATTGGGCCAAGAGGGATGTTTAGGCAGAAATTTGTGACTGACCCTGGAATGTCCCACACATCGCCACACTCTTTGAAAAGCCAACAAGCTCTTCATACCAGTAACCAGAGATTTCTGCTGTCATGGATCAGGTGGGGTTCCCAAATGCATTGAAATAATACTTACTCTGACTAAAAGTAGAATCAAAATAATTATTAAATGAAATCATAATTTAAACGTGCAATATGTAATATTTGGCCGCCAGGGGGCTCTAAATCAAAACAATAGCAAAAGATGTACTTGGATGACGTCGGGAGATTGCGTGGGATCATGGGTTTTGTTATCGTCGTCAATGACAACCTTCCAATCTAGCGTCTCCGGCAGAAAAGATGTTCACTGACAAAGTAATATATTGTTAAAAAAATTATAACTTTATTCACATTATGTTTGGCGGCTCCCTGGAACTTAGAACAACTAGAGCAGTCACAGGTTATATGACGCCATTTACGGGCGACAAAATGAAATGTCCCGTGTCTTCGAATTATATTACAAATTTCTCTGGATTTGAAAGTTAGTGGAAACATTTAGGATAATGTAAGTACACAACTAAGAAATATATATAATATATGTATAGTGATGTTTGCTTTTAATGCAAAGTATGTATATTGTTATTGTTTTGATTGATATTACATATTGTACCTTTAATGTTAACTCCTGCTCACTGGAAACATTCTAACATGTTTTGGACATTGCTATTCCTTTATAGCTCCAACATCCCCGCCCTAAAGCTGTTGCCAATAAACAGGAGATGTTCTGTACACTGTTAAGTGTGATGAAGGGGGGTCTGGGACGGAGACAGTAAATTGGCCTAATCTGGGATTACATTGGATGTTATGGTTATCTAACTGAGATTAAAACAAATTGGTATTTTCTTCTAACTGATAGTGAACTGAACTGTTTGGTTCAATGCAGAAGTACAGGTTTAGGAATCAACTAATATTGTCTATCTTCAAAATCAATTTTTTTTTATTATAATGCTATGAATGTTATAAATTCAGGAAGCTAAAACAGGGTTAACTGTCTTGCTCACAGGTAAAACAGTAAAGCTTTCACTTTGGAGGTTGTGGGATTAGAACAAGCACCCTTTTGGAGCCCAGTCAGATTCCATAACCAGTAGGTCATCTTACGTCATCCAAATAAAATTAAACCACTCAGATGGCCAAGCATTTGGATTAGTAGTGCATGGTGGAATTGTGATCTGATAAAAAATATATTTGGTGGACCTCGAGGAACCCACAGTTTGCTCATCTTGTAGTAGATGTCAGAGAAAGTATGGCTGTGAACATGCAACTGAAATGTATCGCAATACAAAACGCGATGTAACGCAATCGATTGGATTGGGCGCTCCCAACACAAAACGCAATGTAACTCAATCGATTGGATTGGGCGCTCCCAAATCGTGTATTTTCACAGTGAAAGGAGGAATACTGTATTTTACTTTAAGAATTTCAGTGATGGGATGCAACTGTAATCACGGTTTCATTTCTCTGAGAGAGGTGATGTGGAGGGGCGTACTGTATGTATTCCTGCTGTAGTGATTCCGAGACGTATTTAGACATCGCTTCAGATACTCGTGTCCCCTGGGCTGTACGGAACCTGGCACAATCCCAGAGCCAATATGGTGATATTTTAGATGCCTTATTTTTTTTTGAAGTCATGAGACAGGTCCGAATATTCAATAGGAATGTTGGAGGCAATGTCTGGTAGACAACAGGAAGGCACCTCCCCAAACACCCATGCCAGCACCCTTCTATTTGGACATGAAATGGATGGGTTATGAAGGGCTAACCAAGGCATGCCTAGCACTACAGCAGGGATTTCCAACCCTGGTCCCGGAGGACGGAACAAGCAGGCTTCATCTCGAAATGACCCCAGGCCAGAGAAAGTTGGTCAAACCCCAGGTTGGCATCGACAGGACCTGACGCATGTCCTCCGCATGTGTCATTGGAAGTGGTCGATTAAGGCCTGCTCGTTCCATCCGGGTCCGACCACCATAGTGCGGAACTTGAGGCTTCATTCTTGCGCCGTCTTCATGCCCTGACACAGGTGTACCAGGCGCTCTGGTGGGTGGTCTAAGATGGTGCTAGAGGCGGGTGAATGCCTGGTAGTCATCCAGGATGGGACTGTTCTCCCTCCACACAGCAGTAGCCCGCTCCAAGGCCCGCCCCGAAGACAGGAAACGAGCGTGAACACCCATCGCGTCACGTTGCCTTTGTGGCGGTGGTGTCGAGGTATAATCCAAGAATCCCTAGCAATGGGAGCAGGTGCACTGTACCAGGGTTTCCCACCAAGACAGACCTACTGCCAGAGTAGGTGCATGGTGGTCTGGGAATGACTGTCCATCACCATACCCCGTTGCTCAAACATTGAATTGTGCTCTTTCACCCGGTTGATGACCTCGGTTATTTCCGTAGGTCCTGCTGAGTCTATCGTTTATGTTTGTTATTCTGTAATGATCGTATAGGAGTCAGAATCAGGACACAAAAATGGATCACTCCATAGTTTACTGATGAAACAAGACAGTATACTGAGGCATGCAGACCAGGACAAGTCACAAGACTACTAGACTGTCCAGACCGACACCTGTCAATAATCAAATAAAGATTGCCTAAAGCAGCCATAGCATAAGCTACCAATCAATACAATGAAACAAATATAACACGAGACACTAGGGCAAGGGCATGGGCGTAGATTACAGTGGGGACGTCCCCACCAGATTTCATCATGAGTCATTATGTACCCACCACATATTTTGAAAAAAAGAGAAAATAATGAATGCGTCATTGTGCCAGCGGCTGTGTGGCAATCGGTACTTTTCCCGGTAGTGTTTCGCGGCCGCGAGGCCCGGTCTGATAATCGTTCAACTTTGGAGGTTTTTAGCACCACGATCCCGCTGGTATACACAATGCAGCCTCTGCTCAACCCGTACGGCGGGCCGCAGCAGCCTCTTTCAATGAGACGCTACGGCTAGTATGGAACCCGCCCGCATGTGGAAGAGGTAACGTATTTATTTATTCTTGAAAATCAGTAAAACCTCCTCGTAGTTTTGACCAAGAGCAGCACGTTATATTGATTGATTGTATGGATGTGAATTCAGCAGATTTTGAATTGTTTCAAAAAAGAGATATTAAGTGATGTTTTTTAATTAGGCTACTTTTGGAGGAGGTAACGTTTTCATTTATTCTTGACAATCAGTAAAAATTCCTTTCTCGTAGTTTTGACCAAGAGCAGCACGTTTAATAGATTGATTTGTATGGATGTGAATTCAGCAGATTTTTTGTTGTTTGCAAAAAAGAGAAATTAAGTGCTGTTTTTAATTAGGCTACTATTTCTAGCAGAAAACAAAAAGCACTCGTAAAATAAACAAATTAAATGCATGTGACTTCAGCAGATTTTTTAATGATTGCAAAAGAGAAATTCAGTACTGCTTTGTAATTGCTATCTCTAGCAGAACACAAAAAGGAACGTGTGTGTGTGTGTGTGTGTGTGTGTGTGTGTGAGAGACAAGCTGGACAATTGTCTACTAAGAAATATAGCCTTAAAATGTGCCAAAGAGATGTAAACGCCTCTCAGATTTTCCAATGAAGGCTACAGCTATTTGTTTTCTGTCAATATTTAGCAGTTTCTCCCTGTGGACGTGGCAGACTGCTACACGGTTGAGCCATGACTGTGACATTGTGGATCGGAGCCAGGTCTTCAAACGTAGCAGGGCACTGAAACTCCGCTCAGCTTCGCAAGAAGACACAGGGAACACAAGCAACAGCCCAACCAGAGGCTCCACTTGGTGAAACAGCCGTCTCACTTCTGGCACCATGATCTTCAGGATCTGACTGACCTCCTGACAAGAATGGAACTGGTAGCTTGCTTTCAGCATAGCCAGTTGCACTTGTAGCAGCTCGGTGTCCAACTCCAGGTACAGCTCCACTGCCTCACTCGACTCTCCTGTCCGAAGGTGTTCCTCCAACTTGGCCACATAGCCAAGGCCCTCCTGGTTAAACCTGTCGTCCAGCTGAGTGACAGCTGTATCGGTGGCACAGAAAAATTGTACTTGGAAGTACACCTCCGCAGAAGACGGGAGGTGACTGTTTGCTGGCCCACCATAACGGTTATATGGTTTCCTTATATGTGGCAGCTTTATTGTCTCAAGATCAAAAGATGAGGTGAGTTCTACCGCTCTTGAGTAAAGACTCATGAATGAATCGCTTGTTCTCTTTGCCACAAAGGCTTTCTTGGTGCAATCTACAGCCTGTAACATCCCGCCAATTGAAACTGCTCTCCCTTGCAGGCTTTTATTGAGACCTTCCAGCTTCAGCAGGATATCCTGCCCCAGTAGAAGACCAAGGACGGTGGTGCCTTTGTGGAAATGGTCAAGAAGGAGCTTGAGGAGCTGAAACGCTACCTTTATCTGAAGCCATCTCCTCCAGTGCAGATAGAACCACCTCATACTGTGTGAGGACCGACTTGATGGCTAGTGTGCGCACAGTCCATCTTGTGGCACACAAAGGCTTAATTGTGGTGAATGAGCCATTTTCAGATATGGCTATCTGTTTGAAGATGTTTTTGAACTTCCCAGACTGGCCAAACAAACATCCCAGGTCATGGATCCACGTGAGGGCATCGCTAATAACTGGTGCAGACAAGGAGATTGTCTGAGTGACCAGGTTAACACAATGCGGCCCACAGTGGACAAAAATGGCAAGCGGCTGTACTCTGTGGACCAATGATTGCATCCCAGATATGTGCCCCGACATGTTTGCCGCTCAGTCATATGTTTGGCCACAAAGACCCGAGATTTAGAGGTTGAGGCGGAGCAGCACATCGGAGGCAATTTTCCAAAGATGCGCGTCAGTTGTGGAAGAGGCCTCGTACATCCCCACAAACTCCTCCCTTTATCTTTATCAAACTCCTCCCTTTATCTTTATCAAACTCCTCCCTTTATCTTTATCAAACTCCTCCCTTTATCTTTATCAAACTCCTCCCTTTATCTTTATCAAACTCCTCCCTTGGCTCCAGGTCTTTGTCAACATAGCGGAGGCAGATGGAAATCTGCTGCGTTCCGCTGATGTCCTGGATTCCATCCATTATGAAGGAGTACTGCAGTACAGGTAAGGCAGTGATTTCTTCAGTAACCCCTGTAATTATGATGTTTCCCATTCTGTATTTCAGGGCTGGTGTAGGGGTGATGCTTCTGCAGCCAGCTTGCCAGGTTGGAGTCATCCTCTGCCTTATCCCTGAGATAAGTCTAGAAGTTTCCCTCCTCGTTAGAATGGCCTCTAAGTGCCAAGCCTGTTTGGAGAGATACCTCACAGCACCTTCACTTTGTAAGAGAGCAGACCTGGCTGCCTCTTGACCACTTGCTAATGGGCTACATAATTGCATTCTTACAGAATTTTGTAGATTCCTACTTGTGTTGACAGCTATAATGTGTGCCTTGCTGATCTCATGCCTACTTGTGTTGACAGCTATAGTGAGTGCCTTGCTCATCTCATGTCTACTGAAAGCTTCCCTACCCTTTCTCCAGGTTCTGAAGCCTGCCGATATGAAGGTTGGTTCAGCACTTTTGGCCAAGGTGGAGGTTTTTCTGCGCAAAGGTATTCAATATGCAATGGACACACAAATCCCCCTTTATTTGATGGCTGTAGTGTAGCCATGGGAAAGCTTTATACCACCTGTCCTGGAACCTTAGTGTCCGATTTGGTAGTGTTAGTGGCTCAATATCCCTTGCACTGGGTTGGTACGGGCAGTCCAAAGGATGTTTAAGGTGGATCCCCTCATTTTGAGTAGCTGGCTGCTCCTGAAATGTAATTATTTCATTTGATATGAATGAGGGGTATTTGGGTAGTAGTTTACTTAATGGCATCGTTTTTGTAAATAGTTCTTTGTGTAAGTGGGTGAGTGGACAAGCTGGACAACTGTGTGCTAAGAAATACTGCCTATTCAGCCTTAAATATGCCAAAGAGTTATGTATGCCTCTCAGATGTTCCAACAAATGTAATGGAGGTTTGCTGTATGGACAGTGTGTGCGCTGTGTAAATTGTTATTTGTTTAAATAACTGAATAATGTAGCAAGTGCATTGTTGTTCTGACTAGGCCTACGGATCTGGGCCTACTTAACGAATCCAGCTGGCTCTTTATGGTGCAACAATGCGAGGGTGCCACAGACACACACACACAGATTTTGTGCTTTATTAGATGCATTTGATTTTGTTCATGAATCTCACCTGCACTTCATCTGTGCTCTGTTCTTGAACACACTCAGCTTCAGCCTTTTGTTGCATGTGCTGTAAAACTATGCCAAAGTTTGTGGTTTATGTATGGCAAACAGAATGCAGTATTTAATGTTTCTTGTTATAAGATAATTGTTGCTGTTTATTTGAATTTTATAGTTTTTTTCTCCAGATATATGCAGACCTCAACTCATGCTCATGGCTCTTTTTTTTCAGATGGACCTGGGACCTGTTCCTGTTATAAACAAAACGTAATGTAACTTCTTTCAATGTAATGTTGTTTATTACCCTGTACCTGTCCTTCATGCGTATGTGTGTTAACAGCTATAATGTGTGCCTTGCTACTCTCATGCCTACTGAAAGGTATTCATAAAATGGATACACAACCCCCTCAGTTGTGTTGACCTCACCTCTTCATTGTCCACCAGTTCCTGACGTTCAGTAAGTTCTTGTCCCTGATAAAATGTAAACAAATTCAGTGGAGACTGATGGTACTGATTTTGCCTCTTCTAATATTTATCGTGATTTTTTATAATGCCTAGGTTTTTCTTTTAGGATTGTTTTTATGTGCTACCTCACCTCTTTACTGTCCACCAGTTCCTGCCTTTCATTTAGTTCTGCACTTAGTTCCTGATAAAACAAATAAAAAAAGATTGACAACTAACTCCATTGATTTTGTCCTGCTTCATTTTTATTGTAGTTATGTGGTGTATATTCAACAGTCTATAACAGTTCTTGTAAAACCTCTTTTCTCCAAAACGTAAATGTAATAATTAATATAAAGTAATTGTTTTTTTAAGCAAGATAGGTTAAGTGTGTTTATGGTATGGTAAAAAGTATACAGCTCTGATCATATGGGTGATTTACGGACATCTAGTGGCCATTCCCCAAAATCCAAATTCATTGGGTTCAAACGATTTTTTTAAGCATGCTAGCAGACAGTGTGTGCTGCTGGTAACTGCAAGCTAGCTAATAACCTTGTATGTCGAAGTGACAGGTTGGGTTATTCATTTTCATTTAGCCGATAATAAGATACCGGCACTTACTGTACTGTATTTGCTGGTTTTGTGGCTAGGTCTTGTGCATTTGCACAGAAGTGAACGGCTGTTTTAACTCTTCTCTTGCAATCATTGTTAGCCAACTTGTGAATTGAGAGCACTCAGCTCATGGTATGATAGAGCGTTCATCTGTGCGACACATTTTTGCTTTTTCAATTTTGGCGAAAATGAAATTTGTAGTGAAACGTGCAGAAGTTGTGTTGTGTGTACATTAGATATAAATTGTAGTGGGAATTAAATCAAAATATTAGCAATGGCATAGCCACACATTTGCGCACTGAACTTCAACACGTAGTCTGGTAGGCCATGTCTATTTTCCTGATGTCTGGTAATTGTCATTGTCAACATCGTACATCATGGATAGCAGAGCATATTGGGTCATACTGTATGTCTAATGCTTTTTGAAAAATTAAGGCTTTCTTCAAGTTCTTTATAAAATGTGTTTGACATATCACAGTTTTGTATACATTTTTATTCATTTACATTAGTAAGCTACTGGAGAGCGTCTTTCAAAACATGACCTCCATGAAAGAGAAAAAGTATACGTCATTCATTGTACCCAGCACTTCTGACAACGTCTTTGTCCCCAGCACATTTCAAACCAAACTGACGCCCATGGGCAAGGAATATATACACAAGGACATCACTACAATACACGACAGGTGCGTAAAAGGGGCGTTGAACTCAGAAGACCGGTGACGACGACTGTTTTTACAACAGATGTACTGTTAAGCCCAGATTCTGAGGACACAGACCACTGGTTTGCACTGTGGTAGGATACCAAGAGGGAAAATGGAGGCAGAAAAAGATTGAGAGTGAAGAATAAACAGTACTTCTGTAGGGTTCCCATGTGTAAATAATAAAATGTTTAATAATGGTGAATGTTTAGAATATTCGCATTAAAATTTAGTTTTGTTTTTATTTTACAGATGTTATTTTCACCACACTAATTTCCTTCACTACCCAAAACATAATATACTGACTTGCCTAAAATGATGTCTTTAAAATGAAATTTAAAATGAGACATTTGTTTTAGATGGTAAAATCATATGGTTGTTGTTATCTCACAAAAAGATGGGAGGAGAAATACCTTATTTCATAGAGAAAATATATGTTTTTGGCAGTCAAGTATGAAGATTCAAGCATCTAGTGTTGCATTGTTTAATATTAGGAAAACTTAAACATTTTTATAATATTAAATTCAATAGACAAATGTATAGAATAAGTGTTAAATAAAATGTGAAATTTAATTTCCAGTTGAAATTCACTTTAAATGGTGTGATGGAAATTACATTTAGTCACCGATGGCTGACCAATAAAAAAGATACCTATTCCTTAATACTATGAGCTCATCCATAACACATATTTTTTCTAGACAAATCAAAGTAAATTATAATACTGGCAGAATATGGTTTCAATAGGTATTAATGAAATACAAAAATGCAGGACCAAAGCCTGAAGTTGCTCTTCAGCATTCATTCATTCACTTACATCACAGCTACTACGCAGTTTTTGCGTGTTTTACTGCTGACAATCAGCATAATCATATGTTGCTTGGCGTATGCAAAGACCTATAGCATCCATTAACAAGTGTGCGTGCATAGTTACATTCTGGAAATGCACTCTGATGTAGCTGAAATTGTAGTGTCTCTAAAGCTCAAGGCTAGGGTTCATAGCCTGATCAGATCTATAATAAATATTTTTATTAAAATGTGCCTACCCACACAGAACACTAGTATTTTTTTCTCAAGAAGATGAAAATGCATAATTATGTTGATTACAGAGACCTAAAATTAAATTTACATAAGCTTGCATAGTTGATTTTCAAAATATTAACTCAAAGGCCCAGTGCCTGATGTAATTCAATGTGCAGAATGGCTCTCTGAATTTAAAAAGTTGCAAGTTTGCAGCCTGACCAGGGCTATACATTATAATTTGAAGAAATGTGCCTACTCAGTAAAAAAACATGTAGTTTAATTCCAAACAACTCTGCGTAACTCAAGATGATCTCAATGCATTTACTAATGAAAAGCAAAAACAGGACACATTTTCTGACTCCTTCCTACTGGGCACGGGGCATTTTAAAGACGTCTTTACAACCAGAATTACACCTTTAGGACATCTCCTCAATTTCCAGTGCCCAGTGGGTTATTTTACCTTGGTAAGGAGTTGTTTTCTCATATCAAGGACCACTCCAGGCTCCTAAACACCCCAACAGCATTGTGCTGGTCATGTTTCCGACCTGTCAGACTGAAAATAACTTCACAATGTGTGTTTTACTAACAAACAAGGCCACCGCAAGTGACCAGAAATTTTGCGAGTGATGTCACTGGCAATATTTTTTAAACTAAAGCTAGATTTAGGGGAGAAGTTTGGTTGACTTCCTAATCTTTATTTATCCCGCCCCTGAATGAAGTCGATTGGAGAATAAAACGTGCCTAGCGAGTTCGAGTATCCTACACATTACATTCTTCTGTTAAATAGCTACATAGCTTAATATGAAGAGTTAGAGCGGGGTTTCTTTTTCTATAACGGCTAGTGCAAGTGCTGGAGGATTTATACCCTGAAAAGTTATTATTGAATGGTAATATCCAAGCATACATGTTTGAGCCAGAATAAGGTGAGGAAGAAATACGGGAAAGGCAGTACCGGTAACTTTATCGGTTCAAACAAACCGCTGTTTTAGAAAAGGCAACTGGGGAAGCTATTGAGCACAGGGTGAACTCACACTGGTGGTGTTGGTGTTCGAAATGCCCAGCAATGGCAACAGAGACAGAAAGTGTTTGATGAACAGGGCTCAATTTCTCCGATACAGAACAGCAGCCAATATGTACTCTTGGATTTCTTAGGAGCATTGGCAGGCAAAGCATTGTACGACAAATAATCGGTAATGGAAATGTTTTTAAAACTATATTAAACATTTAATGTACTCTGGAATTGTCCTTTTAAGTCTTGCTTTAAGTCAGGTTCTATATGAAAATGTATTCTAAAGTTCTGGGCCCGTATTTATCAAGCTTCTTAGAATTACTCTTAAGAACACTGCTAAAACTTGACTTAAGAGTAAGAAAATTCTTGGCTCAAAGCTGCGCTTAAAAGTTAGTTATCAAACATCCCAGTCCTACTTTTTGTGAAGTGTAGGACTAAATCTTAAGTGTCAGTCTTAGAGCTGATTCACGACACTTTGCTGTGCCGCAAACGAGATTTTCGATGACGACATAGGCAAGATCCAATCACTGAATAGATGTACTTGTTTAAGAATATTCTCAGATAAATTCACATTCAATGGTGACATTCATAAGAGGAGTTGACATTCAACAAACATTTGACAAAGAATTTCAGGAGAATTTATTATGATATAAACATTGCAAAAGATCAAAAAAGGTTTCCAACACGTTTTCCACTATTTCTCAATTAAATATTTCAAACGAGTGTGCTGTTCACTGACCTACCTATATATAGCCTAGAGTTGATGATGTAATCATATAGCCACCATGGATTCCAGAAGATAACCGAACTGGAGAGAATAAGAAACACTGTTTGCTGTAGTTGAATTTCTGAGTGGAGAATGTGGAATCTGCGCTTCCACTGGCCAGTCCCTCTCCACCACACTTCGTGTGATACGATGTGCCCTGTGAAGGGATATATTATATATCGCCTATATTAGGATC
>JACXGM010008065.1:0-21434 GCA_016801145.1 Umbra pygmaea
AAGCATGCTGGTTGTTCCTAAAACTCACTTAAAGTCTATGGGTGACAGGGCTTTTTCCTCCTATGCACCTGTCCTTTGGAATTCTCTGCCTCTAGAACTTAGGGAAGCACAGTCCTATGCCATTTTTAAAGGTCAACTAAAGACTTATTTTTTTAAACTTGCTTTTACCTGTTGATGTTTTTAAATTGTTAATTGTATGCATGTACAGCGCTTTGAGAAGCTGCTTTTAAAGGCGCTTTATAAAATAAAGGTTATTATTATTATTATTATTATTATTATTATTAATAGGCACGATCTCTGCTCGTTATTAGGTATAGAATTACAAGAGCAATGGAAGCTAACTACTGTTCAACACTAAAAAAGTATTAAAGAATATTAATGTACTCAGCTTTGTAAAACACACTCCACTACCCCTGGGTGGAATGTAGGTTTAACTGGCTTCCATCCATATAGAAAGAATTGTCAACCTCTCACTCACCTAAGGCACTGTCCCCTCTACCTACAAAACTCCTGCATTCACGCACGTTTTTAATAAGCCTGGACTGAATACCACCAACCTTAACTAATCGCCCCATATCCAACCCTTCCTTGCAAAAACCCTGGAAAGGTCTTTTGCCCCAACTTCAAAACCACCTCCTCAACAAAGACCTGTCTGAGCCTCTTCAGTCTGGCTTCAGTCCACTCAACAGTACAGACAACGCATTTCTCAAAGTTGTGAATGACCTCCATCGCTGCTGATGCCGGTGCCCTCAACATCCTGATTCTCCTGGATCTGAGTCCCGCCTTCGACACAGATCTTCCTCACTCAGCTTGGGGGTTTGTGTGTTGAGGGAACCGCACTTGCCTGGCTGTAAGCTTCTCACCAACCGCACCCACTACATCTTACTCTACAGTATGACCCAGGGGGTCCCCCAGGGCTCTGTTCTGGGTCCCCTACTTTTAATAATCTATATCATCCCCCTTAGTCAGATCCTCCATTTCAGCATAGACTTTCACTGATATGCTGCTGACACTCATTTACCTCAGCACCAAATCTCTCACCAACCCACCTCTGGCACATATTGAAACCGGTCTCTCTGAAATAAATTCATGGATGCCCTACATCTTCCTTAAGCTTAGTGACAAAGCAGAACTCCTTCTCATAGTCACTAAATACTCCCTCAATTAAACTGCCACCTCTCTTACCATTGAATGACAGCGGTTTCCCTTTCCTCCTATGCTCACTACCTAGGCGTCATTCCTGACTCCTCCCTCTGTTTTGACCAACACAAAATAGACTTTCAAATCCAAAATTTTCCACCTTCATAACACTGCCAAACCCTCCCCCCCACCTGCAGCAGAAAAATATTTATGCATCTCACGTCTGGATTACTGTAACATTTGCTCAACTCCAACACCTCCATAAGCTACAAATGTTTCAAATATCTACAGCCAGGCATCACTCACACAAAGTCCTGGCAGCACATCACCCCTATCCTCCGTGAGCTCCACTTGCTTCTTGTCACCCAGCACATTCAGTATTATAAAACAAACACTGTTATTCTCAAATCTCAAATGAGATTGATTTGCCTGACTAAGAAAAGAGCATTCATATTTCCTGACAGATTTTTTGATGTTCTCTTGCAGAAGGAGGTGCGCAGCACACTATGGTAATGCCCACTACACCAATCAGTGAGGGGTGAAGACTAAAGCCAACAAGTTGAACCCTCAGGACAGTCTGGTTCAATAGTTTGTTGAAGCACCTTTGGCAGCAATTACAGCTTCAAGTATTTTTGAGTATGATGCTACGAGCTTGGCACACTTATTTTTGTGCAGTTTCTCCCATTCTTCTTTGCAAGACCTCAAGCTCCATCAGGTTGGATGGGGAGTGTCGGTGCACAGCCATTTTCAGATCTCTCCAGAGATGTTCAATCAGGTTCAAGTCTGGACTCTGGCTGGGCCACTCAAGGACATTCACAGAGTTGTCATGTAGACACTCCTTTGTTATCTTGGCTGTGTTCTTAGGGTCGTTGTCCTGTTGGAAGATATACCTTTGCCTCAGTCTGAGGTCCAGAATGCTCCGGAGCAGGTTTTTAGTAAGGATGTCTCTGTACATTGTTGCATTCATCTTTCCTTCGATCCTGACTAGTGTCCCAGTTCCTGCTGCTGAAAAACATGCCCACCGCATGATCCTGCCACCAACATGCTTCACTGTAGGGATGTATTGGCTAGGTGATGAGGGGTGCCTGGTTTCCTCCAGACATGACACTTGCCATTCAGGCCATGGAGTTCAATCTTTGTTTCATCAGACCAGAGAATTTTGTTTCTCATGGTCTGGGAGTCGTTCAGATGCCTTTTGGCAAACTCCAGGTGGGCTCTCATGGGCCTCTCATGTAAGATGGTGAGGATATGCACAAATTAATCATGAATTTTCAAACGCGCAAGACACATTGGAACGGCTTCATGAGAGCAGTTAAACTGTTAGAATGAACCAGCCAAACCGAAGCTGAGAGCGAGAGGATTGAGCAAAGTCTCTGGGAACGAGATTACTGCTGTTACACAGATTCAATCAACTCCATCCCATGTATCAGCCACACACAGGTAGTGTCTCCTCGCTAACTAGACAATACACAATCAGTTAACTTTCCTTCAGCTTTAGCCAAACAAACCACTTGTTACTGTAGGTACAGGATGTCAGCTAAATATCATGAATAGGCCTATTATAGTAATGTTTTACATTATATAGTAATGTGATTGACCGTGAATGTATTAGATTAGTGGTTTGACTAGTATGTTAGATTATTGCTATGGTCATACTTGCTAGCCACACATTTTGCAGCACATTGTATTATGCCTAATGCTAACTAGATTATCAGGGAAGTTATAGAGGGAAATTGTGAATGATTTGACATCAGGCTATAAACTGCATAGTAATTGAATTGATCAACACAGTTATATTTATTTGCTCATTGCTGGCTTGTATTTTAGGATAGTGCAGAACATTGAGTGTGAAACCAACAATTGACCATCAGAATCCTTGGTCCTGTACTGAATCAAACATCAGCCATGCAGGACACATGCTAGAGTGGAGGAGCATGATTGGTTGCATTATAGCACTGGTGCTCATGGGGTGTCGCTATGGGACAGGTGATGAGTCTGGGAGGGAAAAAAAAATCACAGTATACTCACTACAAAAAACTAGACTACACCACTGATCCAACCATACGTTTGAGCTGGATTACAGTGAGGAAGAAATATGAGAGGGGCTCCTGCTGAACCAAGGTGTCTTGGAAATGTTGAATTTGTTGGAAAAATACTTGTACAGTACAGTACAAATTATCATAATTATTATCTACATTTCATGTATCAGTGACATATTACGCTTACATCGGTACCTACCTGAAGCAAAATAGGACACATCATAGCTCTCATCTCAGATGATAGTGTGACTCGTAGTTACAGTTTTGTTAGCTAGTAGGTCAAGGTCTAAGCTAGCTAGCTAGCAAGCATGTCTCGTTTGCGCATAGTGTGTGATAATTTCAACTTCATTTCAAAATAAATCAGTGACAGATGGTTAAATCTGTACCTACTGAAGCAAGATGTGGCATATAGATCTGACTATTTTTTGACCCATTTAAAGTGTTACACATGTTATGATGTGTTTTCAGTAGCTAATAGCTTATGCTAAATTCACAATCACCGAAACGACTCGCAGGTATTTGAAGTATAAATGGAAACAGAAGCGCCGAAATGTTCTCTCGTCTCTTTAAAAAAAATATCAGAAAAAGCTGTGTATGACATACCACCATAGGGAAACATTTTTAAATTACTATTAAATATTTGTATACTCTGGAATGGTCCTTTAATATTGCTCTGAACAATACCCAGGGAGAGTTAAACCCTTTAAAAACATTTGTATTCTTCTCCTAACTTCTGCCTTTCCACAACTTTTTCCCAGAGCCCTTTTGAAAGCATATTTCAAACCATGGTGTTTTCTTTGCATTGCCATGCACTACTAGTAATGGACTCATCATGGAACAGCCAGTTCTCATATGAAGTAATCAAAACCACTACAATTGATGTCAGGTGGGGGCAATTAGCATGGTGTGTGATCTGAGAAGTGACTGGTTGTACCTGAGCAAGTTTATAATTGTTAGTTACTAGGGTTGCTAATTGTAAGCACTTCCCTTAATCGATCATGATAACATTAACGATCAACCATCAATTAATTTTAATTAAAATGTAACGTAAAACAAACTATAGTAATCGTATAGGACTCTTAGTTCCAGCAATATTATAGCCGAAACCACAGTAAAACAGTACAGGGCTAAATGCTGTTCCTGGTTATGCTAACGAGACATTAGAGTTTAAGCCATGTATACACTACATGGTTTTAGCAACGATTTAGTGAAAACATTTTTTATGGTCTGTGACAAAACTCCTAGATCCATGCCAAATCACTGCTCAAGTTTAGTGTACATTTGAAATTGGCACGGATACCGGCAGTACTCCATTTCATAGTACACACAAGAACAGTCCCCAAAATGCACGCACAATATGTATAACTATGCAGTCTACTCAATGAGCGAGATTGTTGTTTTTTATCAAGCCCAGAGAACCATGCAATAAGTCGGCATTAAGTGCAAAAGCAGCCATGTTTCCCTCATTCATTACGTCTTCAAGCTAGCTAGTAACAACAATATTCAACAGCAAGACCAAACCAAATCTAGACTAATGGTTTTTAGTTTGACAGAAGCAGATGCACTTCTGGGTTCGTCAGCCTTAACACTGCTAATGTCATCTTGAGGGGCTGATAGAGCACATACCAAGGATATTTGCTGCTGTGACAAACATCAGTCTTTTGGGCTTGGAAAACAGTCACTGATGGGGGTAGCTACAACAGAATCCTTCCAGGTCTCATTACTTTGCAACGCAGGTGGATCATGGACATGTAGCTGGCTGCCAGCTTCTGTCGTAACGTTAATGCCAGCGGCAGTAAATTAGCAGACTCGATCCTGATGCTGCTCTTGGCAGAATAAGAATGTGCCCCCTACTCATTGCTAGAATATAATTAGAAACATCCCATTGTTTGTTTTTCAGATTAAATTCTTATCAATCAATCATCGATTAAACAATAGCATCCCTATTAGTTACTCTAAGGGACGGATCACTTATCCAAAACAAATGTCACTAATTATAAAATAAGTTTCCTATTTATAATGTGTAAATAATGCTGACAAATGTTAATATTCATTTTAATTTCTAGGGTGCAATGAGACATGGTAAGGATTTTTACAGATTATTCTTTAGGCTATGTATGTATAATATTTTATTTCTTAAGCTCCCAGGATGAGTAGACCTTACTTCAGCCACAGAAACAAAAAAGTATCCTACTTGACTTAATTTACGATTTCCTCTCCCCCTTTACTCCCCTCCCAATTCCCTCTAAACCAGCCTTGTCGGCAGCTCGACAACTCCTTACAGATTTGTGAAATGGCGAATGACGCTTACATGGTTCATCATAGCGAATCCAACACAGAATTGTTAATTGGTCCTTTTAATAAACAATCACACCAAATAATGCTTTTTCATAGCAGGTACTAAATGACTCAACATACCTGCAATGATGAGTCTCCCATGATGCACTTGGCACCTTCAATAACAGCGAGGTAGGAAAATCGGAGTTGGTCAGGTGTCTGAATCAGTCCCATTCGATAACGGCGCATCTCCAGCAGCACATCACGGAGGCGCACAGATGACGGGTCCTTGCGCTTTGACATCTGAGGGAAATTTTTTTGGATTTTTTTGTTAAGACAAAGGAAATCACATTTTTGGGAGGAATATAAATATTTATGAAATCCCACTAAACTACCAACCAGTAAGAGGCAAGTGTCAGCGAGACAGAAGGTTCCGGAGCGGCCGATGCCTGCGCTGCAGTGCACCACCACAGGACCATGTTCGGAGTTCAGGCACCCAGACTCCCGCACCTTGAAAAGGAAGTTGAGGAAGGAGGCTGGAGATTCAGGAACTCCAAAGTCAGGCCAGGTGGTATAGTGAAAATGTAGGATCTCTCTAGTTTCCTGAGTCTGTTGAAGGGGGACAAATGAACCAAATAAGCAAAAAAGAAAAAAGCATAGATTGTCTACTGAATTACCCCACCACAACAAGTATGAACAGGTACAGAACACGTAAACACCTTTGCAGGAATCTCAGACAAGCTTCTAGGAATCCTGTAATAAAGTCAATAAGTTTAGAACATGCGAGCTGGGTTTTTTGTAGAAGGCTTTCATAAACACACAAATACTGCCTTAAAAAATGTAAAGATTTCTGGGAATAGCTGGGATGGCTGCTGACAGTAATGATAATAAATATGAACAGCGGTCCTCAAAGTGAACGTGGGTTTATATTCACTGGTCACTGAAAAGTGAACCTTGGTTAATATTCACTGGTCACTGAAAAGTGAATGTGGGTTTATATTCACTGGTCACTGAAAAGCTGAGCACACGCACTGCATATCCCCAACTCCCCCAAATCTACCCTTGAGTCAGGGACAGGGATAATATTAAAAATTAGGGTTAATTGCCTTGCTCAAGGGCAGAACTACAGATCAACTGGTAAGGATTTGGAATTCTAAACAACAACATTTTAATTATCGGCCAAACGCTCCAACCGCTAGACTACCTCCCAAACAAGCAGAAAGTGGAGGCTCACCGTCTGATTTTCCAGCTCCAACTGACGGACGGTGTAGTAGGACTTAATGTCTTCCGAAACAAATGTAAGCTTGAAGTTTGTGTCTTCAAACACCGCCTCCCTCTCCTCTCTAGATGGCCAGTACTCTGCGCACTTAATCTGAAAAACAGTTAAAAGTGCATACATTTCACAGGGATTTTTACATTGAACACATGAAATAATGATATTTTCACAGACGGAATAAAAGTTGTTGTGAACAGGCTATACAGTATATCCATTTTAATATCCTCTTTGTGCTCGGTAATTGGAGGTCCACATAGTTAATGCAGTTCATTAATAAACAGGGCTTGTGTTAAACAGAGTAGTACTGGACATTCTGGGGGAAATGTTAACAGA
Source organism: Umbra pygmaea (assembly GCA_016801145.1). Classification (NCBI taxonomy): domain Eukaryota; kingdom Metazoa; phylum Chordata; class Actinopteri; order Esociformes; family Umbridae; genus Umbra; species Umbra pygmaea. The sequence continues at coordinate 7,066 of JACXGM010008065.1, forward strand.
GTTACATCTCACATTGTTTTCTTGTACTGTATTAGTAATGTTGCAACATACATTTTGAACAAGTTTGCTGTATCCACACCAAAACACAAGTGGCTTTCCTTCAAAGGTTGCTTTATTTATTTTATTTTTTTAAACCGGGATACAGTCTTATTAGCAATTTCAACTCACTGACCGATTAAACTCTTATGGCTTCCCTAAACTTCTGTAGCTAACAACATGGAGAATGTTTGTAACAATCCAATTCATAGTTTGTCACCCAAGTACCGTGATGCAGTCTTCGGGTACTTGTAATTCCCAGCCCTGCTAATAATGGATAGACTTACAGATCCCTTCTCAATGATACGGTTCAGCATCACCACTCCCATGGCCCTCTGCTCCCACACCATCTCCCAAAAGTGACCGCATGTGTTTGGTAGGGGTCCCTTAAGGAGAAAAGTATGATGTATTTAGGAACAACACAGCGCTCGTCAGCAAGCACAGTAACTCTTTGGTACATTTACAAGTGAACTACACTCATGTGACAAATGTGACCAGTTCAGCTGTAGAAGGAGTGTGTCAGTGAAGATAAAATCATATGTTAACTACTTTTGATATAGATTTCATATTAACAGTTATGTAGGAGAATCCTTTTAGTCTAAAAACCTTAAAATAAGAGTTAAAAAATACACAGTATGAACCTGAGTTAGAATGTAGCTTCGCTGTGCCTCTTCTATAGAAATTAGGCTTGCATTAATGTAGTCGTTTGTACCCAGCTGTAGGCGGATTCTGCTGTGGTCAACTGCAAAGAATGAAAGAACAATAGTGAAAAGAAAACACTTGACTTTAGCAGTATGTAACATCCCAAGGGTCATGTTTAGAAATGCAAACCCAAGAGACATTTGGTGCAGCTGTTCAGGACATCCAAGAAGCCAATCTGTGACTGAAACACAGCAGTGTTTATTTCTTCTACTATTTGAATCCACTCAACTAAACAGGAAATAGTATCCATTTCTCCTAACATAAATTCAAAGATTTGGGAATGGGGCTAGAGTAATGACAAAGATTCAATAGTCATTTTCAAATATTTAAAAAAAGGCTGACCAACTTCTTCGTCTTTTGCTGATCAACCATAATTTACATCACACCAGGAAACCAGAACACACTGACACCTTGGCTGACACGTGACCGGTCTGTCCCAAGGGGTTAAGGTTTGCGTGTTTGTGAGTGTGTTTGTGTGTGGATGCGTGCGTGCTTGTCTGTGCACGAGCGGGGTGAACCACAACAGCTTTGCTGTGTCTAGTTACCATGACGGAAGATCAAAACAAGATATGACGAATGTAAAACTGACATGCTGAACTGCTGGCAACGAATCGAACTGTCAGAAAACCATATGTGGCCATATAAAATGTTTCAACCACTATGTGTTACACAGTATGCACATTACACTACAAAATGTAGGGGGCAAAAAACATTGTAAATACATGGTCAGCTACATTAATAAGCAATAGAAAAGCCTATTATTATGGTATTAAAAGGATTTCGTTATGTTATGCATCTGAAGAAACCTCAAAACCTACATTTAACTAGCAAACTTACATGGGCTGACATCTCTGTAGCGATTCCGAGTTTTGTTTTCAGGTAATTTGGCAAGTTTGCAGGGCAGCTCACTTGACTGCTGGCGGATCTCCTAAAAGCAAAAATAGGCAAACGAATTTTCCTATGGTAGTTCTCTTGCTGTTTCTCCTAAATGTGCTCCATTTATTACAACCAGTTTAACCCTACCTGGGTCTTAACACATACAATTGTGCAGATGTATGGCGTGTTCATAGACTGGATTTTTGTGTTTCTGGATGTATATACAATTTCATAAAACTAGGGATGTTTTTCACAACACATTAACAGGACAATAAAGAATTTAAATAAACTTGCAAAACATACTTTTTTAATCTTAAAACGAGTTTTAGTTTGCGGATTGAAAAAATGATGTTCACATTCTAATGATTTATAATTCCATACTACTGCAATGTGACATGAAGCCACACATTCACTGTGACAACAATAATCTGGAACAATGTATAAACCACGTGCATGGAAATGTTACAAATGTAACTCACGTCTCATTCGAAATAGTGGCTCTTGTTAGAAAGCTTCACAGGTTGGTCAGAGTAGAGGAAACTGACAATTTTAAATTAATAGGAACAAGGTAGCCTAACTAGGATATAACAATTGACACAATAAATCATCAATACTATTTTATCACTAGACACACTTGTACTAAATTCGTTGTAAAACCATAATATTACCACTAAGACTACTCATTATACAGTACAAGAAACTTCAAATCCACCCTAATTTGCCAAGAATCTACCTGGTAAATGGCGTTCCAACTCCCGTGTTCATCGATTTCCCGAAACTCGGCTTCCATTGCCGTGCTAAAGCCGCCTCTTTTCCTAACGACTAATCGATATCTATTTGTAGTTTCAGCAAATTTCACAGACGTTGTCCAACACAGTAAACAAGTGTTTCTAGACTTTTATTTATATTTCGCTATATACATAGATTACTACTAGTATGTTGTCTCTCGGCCTAGTTTTACCGGAAACACGCCGTTACGCTCCTCCTTATCACGACTGTCCTTGGGTGGCGTTAATCCCCGCCCTCATTTCTTGACATTGGCCTATGGTCGTCAGTCGATTCTAGAGACAGAAGTCCGATTCCACAGCCACTAAATTAAAATTGGATACAAGTAAATCGCTCATTGGTCTTTAATAAGATAACGGTCGGAGATGACGTTAACAATTAGGTTATCTTTGAGTATAAAATCACATTTTAAGAATATACATTTTGGAGTTAACAGAAGCTACGACCCCGAAATTCATGTGCTATTTAAGACCAAAAGCTACCATTATGACCCACTAGTCAGAATTTAGTGACTTAAAAATTTGTTTCATTTTTTCAAGATGATTAAACTCGCATTGGGCCCTGGTTAAATATTCTGACTAGTGGCGATTTATTCCTATTTTTACCCTATTAACCGAAAAGTATAAAATGGACAACGTATTAAGGTCCGACATGTGTCATGGTTAGTAAGCTACCTAGGATGAACAATATTACCAACAATAAAGCTAGATGCAGTCGTATTGGTTTGAATAAATTTAAATTGATAATCTCGAACTTACTGTTCCCAATTGCCCATTTCTAACTTGTACATGAAGCCACAAGTCGATTAATAAGTGACTGCTAGATGATGCCAACTAGAGGTGCGTTCTATTATCTAGCAACCTTTGATGGGGATAGTGGGGTTTGTTGAGTCATACCATCAATACCTAATGGAAATTTTGCTAAAATATATTCATCTTTTGCTTGGGGTTGTGTGTACCTGGAAATAATCAGAGTTAATGTAAACATGAGTTTGAAAAATATACTTTATCCAAAAAGAGAGGTACCATAGACATAGGGTACATTCAGCAAAGACAGGATAAACTGAGCCATCATCAGGCGAAACGGCGTTATATCAAATATATTTTTTTGAATTACTCGAATTAATCAAGTTCTAGAAAAAGGAGATGAGTTTAATGGAATAACGTTGAGGAATTTTGTCAGTCTTAAAGAGGCATTGTGTAGAATTTCACTCCCTGTTAGACTGGCTTTACTTTCTCTTTCAATGACCAGCTTACAACATTTTTTTAAAACGATATTAACAAAATAAGAAACGTCCTCTTTCTTTCAACTGCTGTTATTTTCCCAAAAACGTAATGTGTAAATGTTTTTATGAACATAAAAAGATTCAACAACTAAGACCTAAACTGAACAAGTTCCACAGACATGTGACAAACAGAAATGTAATAATGTTTACCCCAACAAAGGGGTTATTAAAATCAAAAATCAAAATCAGTATCTGGTGTGGCCACCAGCTGCATTAAGTACTGCAGTGCATCTCCTCATCATGGACTGCACCAGATTTGCCCATTCTTAGATGTTACTCCACTCTTCCACTAACGCACCTGCAAGTTCATAGCCTTGACAGAACACTGACATTCTGTTTTGCAGGAAATCACGCACAGGACGAGCAGCGTGGCTGGTGGCATTGTCATGCTGGAAGGTCATGTTAGGATGAGCCTAGAGGAAGGGTACCACATGAGGGAGGAGGATGTCTTCCCTGTAATGCACAGCGTTGAAATTGCCTGCAATGACAAGTAGGGCTGGTACGATATGCGTGTCGCGATACAATATGCACTCAGAGCCAGTTTGCCTGGGACAGTATATAATGCCCCCAACACAAACTCTAATATTTCATTTAAAAATAATAGCACTCCTCATTCATTATAATAATCATTGTTTGTTCATTTCATAGATAGGTAGTAGGTCCATGTTCATGTGTTGCTACAATTAGTCTATTTTGGGTAACAACAGACTCTAGTGAATGATTTTCAAATGTACTCGTGTCTTTTACATGAGACACTGACAATATAATCAATCCATTTGTGTACAACTTATATGTTAATGTTTTTAATAATCAGTAATTAAAAACATTTTAAATGTGTCATTTTTGCTATCACATGATAAAAATACAATTGCATTTGGATACAATTCACTAGCTTTACTATGAATTCACAATGTTTATTGCAATGAATTAAAACTAGTGCTATTAGTTTGAAATGAAATATCAGAGTTCGTGTTGCGGGCATTATACACTCACTTAAAGTATTTAAATAATTAAACAACGTGCAAATATTCAGATGTAATTTGAGGGTATCTACATCCAAATCTGGTTAATGGTGTAGGAATTACTTAACTTTTTGTGTGTGGGGCTCAAAAGTATTTGGACAATCAAACATAATTATGAATTAAATTGTGACTTTTAATACGTTGCACATCCTTTACAGTCAATGACTGACTGAATTCTGGAACCCATAGTCATCACCAGATGATGGGCTTCCCTGGTGATGTACTGCCAAGGCTATACCGCAACGGTCGTCAGTTCCTGCTTGATCTTCGGGACATTTTGCCTTCAGCAAGTGAAATGCATGCTCAATTGGATTCAGGTCAGGGGAATAACTTGGCCGTTGCAAAACATTCCACTTCTTTGCCTTAAAAAAGTGTTGGGTTGCTGTTGCAGTATGCATCAGGCATATATCAGTTTTCCTTAAGCAAACCTTTTCTGATTGCAGTAAGATTATGATTGGTTCATTCAAATGGAGAGAAGGCAGAGAGGAGGCGGGAGTACAGGAACATTGTAAACTCGAGTGGACAACAAATAGAAATGCTATCAGAGGGCTGCAGGTAGCCTTGTGGTTATAACATCTGACTAGTAACCATAAGATTGCCAGATCAAATTTCAAGTTGGCATTGGAAAGATTTTAAATGTCTTACATTTTAATAATATTAGCTCATACAACTAACTGCATAATAGCTGCACATTTTATGGATAGTGATAGGTTAGGGTTAGGTTAAGGTTAGGGTTAAGGTTAGATTAAGTGTAGGGTTAGGTTAAGTTAGGTCTACTTGTGGTCTGAATTGAAAAGTCTACAAGCACAAACATAAGACTGAAATGTTCCTTAACACCCGCCTCTCCGTTTCGATTGGGTATTCACCTGAAACAATCATAATCTTACTGGCCTCAGAACATGCTTGAGTAAGGAAAACTCATTTGTGCATGCATCAGGTCATTGTCCAACTGTACTGTGATGCACCATCCAATGTGTTGTGCAGCATTTGGCTGAATCTGAGCAGACTATATAGCCCTAAACACTAAATTTATCCTGCAGCTTTTGTCAATGGTCACATCATCAATTAATACAAGAGAATATGTTTCATTGGTAGCCATACATGCCCATGCCATAACATAACCTCCATCATGCTTCACAGATAAGGTGGTACGGTTGCTTCTTCGAACATGAGCAGTTCCCTCTCTTCTCCGTATTTGTCTTTCCCCATCATTCTGGTAAGAATATATATTTTTTTCAGGACAGTCTACGTCACGAGAGTCAGTAGTTCAAGCCTGACTATGTGTACCCCGACTTTACCGGGACCTACAGCACGGGGCAATGCAAAATGGCACAGCACTGCCCCGGAGTTGGGATAGATAAATCATAATAATCTATTTTGGCACGTTGCTCTCCAGTGACTTATTGTGCGGAAATTAGGCACCTTTAAATTAAATCATAGAAGAATAGTTGGTGAGCGTAATCCTCCCGTACATGATCTGACTAAAGGCTTCCGTGTTGGATGAGCAGTTCAAAAAGAATCAGCTGGCTTGGCAACATGTGGTTGGATGAACGATGTGACCATCCCGCATCTGTCCAAGGAGTTGCAGAACTGCTGACAAGGCAGGGTCAGTGGGAATTAGGAGGCGAGAGAAACTGGGGGGAAATAAAAAATTCTCATCTATTCATAGGATGTTGTTTCAGAACTTTAAAGATTTGGTGGGACTAAATATACAATTACTTTAATTATTACACTAACTGTATTCTGTATTTTCAATGCTTGGCAAGCTTAGACTCCAAGTAATCAAACACCTGTTGTGCCTCTGCTAATCTGTGACATCCTCATACAGACACACATTCATTTTTCTTTTGTCAATATATTTTTTCATCCCTTGCTACCATTCAGAATTTTTCCCCTTCTGTTACTTCAAGGCTGCATTTTCAAGATAAAGGGACCTGACCTGTACCAAACAGCTACATTTTGATCAATTTCATGCTAGTTGTAGTAATATCTCATATTCTCGATTTTAGAGACACCAACTCATATTTGAAATAATCCATGAAGTGACTATAAATGAGAGTTTTTTTACTATCTAGTTATTCCATGTAGTCGATCTCCTTCACAGAGTCCGTGAAACAATATCCCCATCTTAAATATTTGTTTTCCTTCCAACCGTTTAATTTATTTTTAACGTACTGAACTACACCCGTTAATATATATATATTTGAACTACACATTTCCACCATTCGCCAAAACGATGTTTGCGAGCTGCGTTAATTTCATGTTTTACGTTGTGGATCCGTTAAAACCATGGTTAAAAACTCCTGTTTTGTATTAGGCTGCATACGAATGATTTATGCCGTTTAATATTCTAAACAGACGTAACTCCATAGTTTTTGTAAGAAGGGTAGCCATATTGGGCAAATATTTAAATAATTTTCTGCTTAACGTTGCAGAACGTACTGCCCCCGCCTGACCAAAAAACTGTCCATAAACAGAGCAGCACGGTGTCCGGATCATAACACAGGAGGCGTGTCTTTAACTCAACTGTCTCTGGCTAACCTGACTGTCCTACTATTAGCTCATTAAGCTAACGACATTTGTTGGGAAATAATTTAAAAAGAATCGCTCTGTTTAAGCTAACTACTTGATATCTGTCCGTCGTTAGCCATTAAAGAAAATAGCTAGCACTATTGCAGTGAAAAACTATCATGGATCACATTTGGAAACCTGTACTGTGAATGGAACCTCTGTGGTGCCAGCTAGCACATAACCTGGCTAGCTAGGTGCTTGCAAATGCCATCTCTCGATTTAGCTATAGATGGTGGGTATTTCTTTTCGTGTTTATTACTATAAACTATGTGCCATTCGTGTTGTTTATTTGGTAGTTTGTCTGGCATGTTAATTGTAAACCAGGTATTTGTTTTAATTATATGTTATTGATATCCAGATTATCCAGATAGCGATAGCTTGGGGTTATAGGCGCTGCTAGTTGGCCTTGCTTTGCATAACTAGCTGATTGCAGTGATTTTTGTTTAAAATGAAAAACTTTTAAGTAATGATGCTTTTAAAACCACCTGATCTAACCGTTAGTTTACTTAGTAATTGTAGTTAGCTACGCTAATATTTTCAGGTAAACTGTTATGATTTCGGAAAAGTGTTCAAAGACGGAACTTGAATCAGCACTTGGAGCTAGCTGCGATATTCAAACCTATGGTTTAATAAGTTTATTATTTGAAATAGTGGTTTTCTGAGTTCCAACTTGTCTTGAAAGCTTCATTACAAGTTGTTCTATTTAAGCAAAATGCTAAACCTTTTATTTGTAGGGTAGCTCAACAAATATAGCTATACTTTTTGTGAATTCATCAAGATTTCATTGCATTGGCTGGAAAGAGCTCTATTAGCATTTGCCACGATTGTTTACCTGATAGTCTCACGTTGTGTACGATACACTGCCGTTCAATTGGTTAATGATTAGTGGATTGGGAATAGTCTGTAAAGGTGAGAAATGCCAAGAAAGTATTAAAACCATGCTAGCTTTGTCATCTCTAATCCAATTCAAATAGGGTTTTCAATTGTTGTGCACATCACATGGCTTCTTCTAGCTATGGAGTTTACATTGCTCTCGTTTAGCTGACACCATCCAAAACAATTGGAAAATAAGTCAAAGCGCCCATTCAACATCCGAATATAAGGAAGTCAGCAATCTACACAGGGCATTGTACCCCTCTCCATGGTCATTGGGATTTGATATACAGTTAGGTCTGGAAATATTTGGACACAGACAATGTTTATACTTTTGGCTCTGTACCCCACCACAATGGAATTAAATGAAACAACAGAGATTACATTGAAGTGCAGACGTTCAACTTTAATTCAAAGGGTTGAACACATATTGTATGAGACGTTTAGGAATTGCATCCATTTACATACACAGGCCCTTTATTTCAGGGGTTCAAATGTAATTGGAGCAATTAACTTAATCATATATGTAATGTACATTTTTAATTATTCGTCGATAATCCTTTGCAGGCAATGTCCATGCGTTCAAAACTTCAAGCAGTCATCACCAAATGCTGGGTTTCCTCTGTGTTTCTTTGCCAGGCCTTTACTGCAGTCGTCAGTTCCTCTGTGTTTCTTTGCCAGGCCTTTACTGCAGTCGTCAGTTTTTGTTTGTTCTTAGGTCTTTCTGTCTTAAGTTGTGTCTTCAGCAAGCAAAATGCATGTTTGATCGGGTTGAGATCAGGTGATTGACTTGGCCATTGCTGAATATTCGCAGTATGTTTTGGGTCATTTACCATCTGTAAAGTTAAGCATAGTCCAGTGAACTTCCCTGAATTAGGCTGAATCTGAGCAGACAATATACCCTATACTCTTCAGAATACATCCAGCTGCTTGTGTCTTCAGTCACATCATCAATAAACACTAGTGACCCAGTGCAATTGGAAGCCATACACACCCATGCCATCACACTGCCTCCACCGTGATTAACAATGGTATGAGCAGTTCCAAATCTTCTCCTTACTTCCCCCACATCGTTCTGGGACAGGTTGATTTTAGTTTCATCTGTCCAAAAAATGCTGTTCCAGAACTGGGCTGGATTTTGTAGATGTTTTCTGTTAACTTTAATATGCCCTTTTTGTACTCAAGGCTTATGAATGGTTTGTACCTTGGAGTGAACCCTCTGTATTTGCTCTTGTGAAGTCTTCTCTTTATGGTTGACTTGGATAATGATACCCCTACTTCCTGGAGAGTATCCTTTACTTGGCTGGATGTTGTGAAGGAGTTTTTCTTTACCATGGAATGGATCCTACCATCATCTATAACTGTTGTCTTTGGTGGACATCCAGGCTTTTTTTGTGATGCAGAGCTCACAGAGCTTCTTTATTTCTCAGAAATGATCAAACTTTATTCAACCACTCGTAATGTTCCTGCTATTTCTCTGAAAGATTTTCTATTTATTTTTGCAACTTAAGGAGGGCCTGTTTCACTTGCATTGAGAGCTCCTTTGACTGCATGTTGTGGGTTCACAGCAACAAGTTTCCAAATGCAAATGGCACACCTGCAATCAACTCCAGACCTTTTACCTGCTTAATTAATGAGGGAATAATGAAGGAATAGCCCACACATGTCCAGGAAACAGCTTTTGAGTCAATTGTCCAAACACATTTGGTGCCTCAAAAATGAGGGGGCTACATTAAAGAGCTGTAAATCTTAAACCCTTCCTCCAATTTGGATGTGGACATCCTCAAGTTAAAGCTGAGACACTGCACTTTAATCCCATATTCATTATTGTAACTTGAATATAAAAGTTTGTGTTAAACAGCCAAAATAACTTGTGTCGTTGTCCAATTATTTTCGGACCTAACTGTAGACCACCCAAAGGAAGAGTGTCCACCTTTTACAATACCCCCTGTCCACAGCATCACGTCTCCCATCCAGTGAATAACCAGGAATGACCCTGCTTAGCTTTAAAGGCAAGGATGCAGTAGGAGTCAAGGTGCCTTGAAAAAGTTAGCAGGGGCAAGTTCCATTGAATTTCCCATCATCAGCAGTTTGTTGCCTAATTGTGTAGTTGGTTAGCTAGACCAACAAGCTTAAATCGCAGGCAGGTCTGTATGATAAACATGGGGTTTTGGAAATGGATAGTGGCATCATATTGGATTTTATATTAGGCACTGATGTACACATTGTAACTCTATATATAACAGAAACCTTTCTAAGAATTTGGGTCAAGGATAATATTCCTAGATTATTTACACCTCTAAACTATGTTTATGCATTTGTCTTTTTGCCAGATTTTGCAGCACATTGAGGTACTTGCAGCTACTTTGGTCCAGTAGAGTTGCCATGGCTCCCAAAGACATAATGACGAACTCCCATGCTAAATCCATCCTCAATGCCATGAACGCGCTTCGTAAAAGCAACACACTCTGCGATATCACTTTAAGAGTGGAGAATACTGACTTTCCTGCGCACCGCATTGTCCTGGCAGCTTGTAGTGATTACTTCTGCGCCATGTTCACCAGCGAGGTAAAGGGTAAACACCAGAATGAGAGCACTTTCACACATCTATTTCCTGAGCAATAGTAACTCTTAACATCTCTATGTAGAAAGAGACCGGTGGAGTTGTTTGACAGATTCTGAGGTTCACAATTCCCTGACTTTTCACCTCCCTAGCTTATAAAAACAGGATTTCTATGTTAAAATATAACTAATAATTTTTTATAATGTGCCTGGTAGAATTCAACTTCTAAAAATGGTTCCTGAAGGATCCTTAAAGTGTTCTTCAGATTGAAGTTATGTTGAACCCGGAATTACTTCATTAATTGATAGATTTTATGTTGGAAGAACTTCAAAATTATCCCTAAGCAACCTATTATTTCTTGCATAAATATTTGGCAAGGAGATTTTATTGATACCGCTTTATTCTCTTCACACAGCTACGTGGTGTATGCAGAGAATCTTGGGTCTGACAATATAGTTTACAAACTCTAGTCATTTTAGCTTGTGTTTTTCTTTGCTGGTGTTTTCTAAAGCTTTCAGAGAAAGGGAAGTCCTTCGTAGATATCCAGGGTTTGACTGCATCAACCATGGAGATCCTGCTGGACTTCGTTTACACAGAGACAGTTTTGGTCACAGTGGAAAATGTCCAGGAACTCCTTCCTGCTGCCTGTCTCCTGCAGCTCAAAGGTAAGTCGAGAAATAACTTCTGAACCATTGGACGTGGTGTGTTGTCTCCATTTGCTTTAGTCTAGGGAGTAAATGTTTAATAATCTACTGGTGTCCCAGCGATGACGGGATGTCCCTAATGACATACACAGTACTATTACACAGCTTTCTGAAGTTTTTGGGGGGGTTCTTAATGAAGAGTGGCTCAATTTTCTGTAGGTGTAGCAACATTTCCAAATTTGAAAAATAGGTTGCCACAGAAATTCTGAACTAAATAAAATACATTTGCATGGTTTCCATTGTCTTCCTACGAATGTGACTATATTTAAAAAAGTTTGAACTACAATATATACAGCTGGGTAGACAGAATAGAATGGAAATACCTTTCAATAAATGAATACGAAGGACCTAAAAAGGAATATACTTCACTTTGCATTCAGAACACATCCAGTCATTGAAAGGCTGTCATACAAGCAAGAATGTATGGGGGGGGGGGGGTGATGACGATTCAGGGAGCCCTTAGAAGGAGAGGGCCCTGGAATTGAAATGATGTATGAATTCAGTGGGGCCCATGCAGGCTTTTTTCATGGAGCCCAGAAATGCTGGCTGCTGCATACAGATCCTGAACTCTGTGTTGTGGGATATTGCTCCATTCTTCAAGAAGAAAACTCTCCAGTTCTTTGAGGTAAGAAGGATTTGGAAATCAACTAAACACTGCACTCCAGACATTAAGGTTTCAATGATGTTTACACCACGTTTCAAATTATGCAAATTTGAATTAAGTGTCATAAACATTAACTATTTAGTTTTTCAATCAAACTCATTGATGGTATTCTGTCTTCGGGCTCTTTGGATCACTGAAATCCATCTCAGACACCTGTGATAATTAGCTTGACAGGTGAGCCCAATTAAAGGAAAACTACTTAAGAAGGATGTTCCACATTATTAAGCAGGCCACAGGTTTCAAGCAATATGGGAAAGAAAAAGTATCTCTGCTGCGGAAAAGTGTAAAATAGTGCAATGCCTTGGACAAGGTATGAAAACATTTCATGAAAAACGTCAGCGTGATCATCATACTCTGAAGAAATTTGTGGCTGAATAAGAGCACGGATGGTTTTGTGCAGATAAAGGCATAATGAGGAAGGTTTCTACCTGACAAATTCATCGAATTAAGAGAGTAGCTGCTAAAATGCCATTACAAAGTAGCAAACAGGTATTTTAAGTTTGTGCCTCTGGAGTCCCGAGAACCTCAAGGTGTAGGATCCTCCAGAGGCTTGCAGTTGTGCATAAACCTACTGTTCAGTCACCCCTAACCAATGCTCACAAGCAGACACGGTTGCAGTGGGCCCAGAAATACATGAAGACTAATTTTCAAACAGTCCTGTTTACTGATGAGTGACATGCAACTCTGGTTGTTCCAGATGGATGAAGTAGTGGAGGGCCACCAGAGATGCCACAAGTTAATGTAATAGATTACTTTTCTGGGTTGGGCTGAGTTCACAACTTATGGGAAGTTCCTCAGTACGACCCTAATTACCAGGTGTAAGAGGTTCTGCAATTTTAGAATGTTTCCCATTGTTCCAATTGAAGGTAAAACACTGTAAACTTTAACAGTGGATTTCCCATTAAATTACAACTTTTTTTATGGTGTAGTCATGTTTTAGTCATGTTTTCATAGATCACTGGTACGTTATGAACTTCTTTTACCTGGTCTGTTAAGATGTGCCCTGTTAAGATGTGTTTGATTGAAATGGCTTTTGATTTGAGCTAATATGACCTCCTACTGCTGCAAATTCAACAAATGACCATTTTTTGTTCTTTATAACCTATAAAATGTTTTGAAACTCTGTTGTGCATTTATAATTTGGAACAGTGCATTTTTATTTTTTTAATAATAAAAAAATACTGTTTATTGGTGGGTTTGTTCAATGAAATTTGACTTGCACAATAACTGTTGGTGACAATTTATACTGACTGTCGTTTGCATCGACTATTTAGGAAAATCAATGTAAAATATAATTTGCATAATAATTTGGAATGTGGTGTAGATCTGGTGATTGGGGAGGCAACAGAAGGCATTTCATGTCATCCTGGTTTTCATGAAACAACTCTTGAATTTGTTTAGCGGTAATTGTAGTAGTCATCCTGGAATATTATACAATTTTTGAGGGAACAGGGTTTGCTACATTGGGTGCACCAGGTTAAATGGTGTAATATTCCTTGGCTGATATTCGACCAATCATCTGGCCATTCGATTTATCTACCCCAGTGGTCCGCAAACCCTTCCATGGATGGCCTAGTGTATGATGGTTTTTGTTTTTTCCCTTCAATGAGAGTATAATTAGGACCTAGACTGCCAGGTGAGAGGAGATCCTAACCAATTAGTGAGCTACTCCCATCAGGCTTGTACAAGGTAAAAGCGAAAACCTTGCAGAATATTTGCTGAAATCAAAAGCTATTTCAATCAAACACATCTTAACAGGGCAAGTTACATGTTAACATAGGACCCCTTCTTTGATAACACTTTCACAATTATTGAATCCATTGAACTTTTGAGTTTATGGAGAGTTTCTGCTTGAATTTCTTTGCAGGACGTCAGAATAGCCTCCCAGAGCCGCTGTTTTGATGCGAACTGCCTCCCACACTGATAGATCTTTTGCTTGAGGATGCTCCAAAGGTTCTCAATAGGATTGAGGTCATGGGAGGATAGGGGGCACACCATGAATTTCTCGCATTTTATGCCCATAGCAGCCAATGACAAAGATTTTATTTGTAGCATGAGATGTGCATTGTCATGCATGAAGATCCATCCATCCATTTTCGTCCGCTTATCCAGTATCGGGTCGCGGGGGCAGCAGCTCCAGCAGGGGACCCCAAACGTCCTTTTCCCGAGCCACATTAACCAGCTCCGACTGGGGGATCCCGAGGCGTTCCCAGGCCAGGTTGGAGATATAATCCCGCCACCTATTCCTGGGTCTTCCCCGAGGCCTCCTCCCAGCTGGACGTGCCTT
>JACXGM010008066.1:0-29561 GCA_016801145.1 Umbra pygmaea
TCCACTAAACTACATGGTACCAGTACTGTGACTATCCAGGTTAATGTTAATCATATGCTATCTGTTTAATACATAATCCACTAAACTACATGGTACCATTACTGTGACTATCCAGGTTAATGTTAATCATATACTTTCTGTTTAAATACATAATCCACTAAAATACATGGTACCAGTACTGTGACTATCCAGGTTAATGGTAATCATATGCTTTCTGTTTAAATACATAAACCACTAAACTACATGGTACCAGTACTGTGACTATCCAGGTTAATGTTAATCATATACTTTCTGTTTGAATACATAAACCACTAAACTACATGGTACCAGTACTGTGACTATCCAGGTTGATGTTAATCACATTTTTTTGTCTCTTACTCTGCACCTATTGGTCAATTTAAATACTCTGTTCTTGTACATTATTTTATAACAGAATAGTCTTTATGACTAATTCTGAATTGTGCTGAAGTTGGTGTAGCGGCCTAAGCTCCCTACTCTACACATCCCCCTGCAACAGGAGTTCCAGCCCTAGCTTGCCCAACTGTTTATGCCCTTCTTTTCTCTGTCTCTCCCTATCTGTCTCCCTGGCTTCTGCTTCCTCCTGTCATGTCAATAAAAAATACCCCCGAAAAACAAAAGAAAATGAGAAAATTTCTCTTAAAAATATATATCTATTTGTCAGCTGGGTGTTGAAAACTTTTGATTTACTAGTAACTGGGTGATGTAAAGCCTAGGGATTTGTCCACTAGTAAACATACTCTCCAGGTCCAGGATATTCTGGTTTGTGTGGAGGTGAACGGCCCTCTGCTGCTCCACTTGGTCCTCCAGTTCAAAGATGGTCTCTTTCAAGTCCTTTATCGTAGTGTCAGCCTGCTGGACCCGTTGCTCCAGGCCACTGATTCGTTCAATCAGCTCCTCCTCCCGTCTTTCGGCTTGCTTCGCCACCTGCTGGCACTCAGCCTGCACCTGGGATATAGTAAGAGATTACTTGTTTGGCTAACGTAAAAAGTAACGTAAAAAAAGATAACCTGATCATCATGTTGAATGAGCTGAAAATGATTCTGCAGTTGTGCTCAAAGGTTTGCATAACCAGAATTTATTAAATTTTGGCATTGATTTTGACAATATGACTGTTCATGCAGTCTGTTTTAGGCCCTCCATTTTAGTAAAAATGTTTAGTATATTGTTTATATTATATGCTAATTTTAATCATTGTCTTATCGCAGTTAGCTTGAAACCTGACGTTTCCTCAAGGCTATTGCAGGCATCACCTTAGCGAGCGTCAGGCGGGGATTTTAAAATAAATTTGTGATGTATGGTTTGCTAAAGTGGAGAAAGTCCCGTTGACAGAGCTGCTAATCAAACCAGAGCTATACGGTGACATCTAATGATTTTGCTCTAGGGCGTCTAAATTCACCTAGAACCTAGAACCTAGAGGCCTAAATAATTCTAAATATCGCCAAAAATCGCAGAATGCATCTTTAATTTTCACATAGTTGTTTGGCTCCTTTGTAAACTATACTTGTAACAGAAATCACCCAAATGGCCCTGATCAAAAGTTTACATTCCCTTGAATGTTTGGCCTTGGTACAGACACACAAGGTGACACACACAGGTTACAATGGCATGTGAAGGTTAATTTCTGACACCTGTGGCATTCTCAATTGTAATTAGTGTCTGTGTATGAATAGTCAATAAGTTTGTCAACTCTCATGTGGATGCACTGAGCAGGGTAGATACTGAGCCATGGGAAGCAAAAAAAAACACTGAAAACCTGTGTAATAAGGTACTGGAACTGCATAAAGTTGGAAAAGGACATAAAAAAATATCCAAAGCCTTGCAAATGCCATTCAGTACTGTTCAATCACTTATTAAAAAGTGGGATATTCAGGGATCTCTTAATACCAAGCCAAGGTCAGGGAGACCAAGACAAATTTCAGACAAAACTGCTAGAATAATTGTTCGGGAGACAAAGAAAACCCACAGGTAACCTCAGGAGACATACAGGCTGCTCTAGAAAAAAATATGTTGTGGTTGTTTCAAGGTGCACAATACGATGATACTTGAACAAAAATTATTGGTTGTGTTGCCAGAAAGAAGCCCTTACTTTGCCAGTGCTATAAAAAAGCCCAGTTTTGCCAGACAACACCTTGACACACCTCACAGCTTCTACACTGTAATTTGGCATGACGAAACCTAAATAGATCTTTATGGTCACAACCATAATTGCTATGTTTTGGAGAGGGGGTCAACAGGTCCTATAGTATGTTTTGGAGGGGTGTGAGCTCTAAAAGCACAGGGAACCTTGTGAAAATTGATGGCAATATGAATGCAGCATGCTATTGGACAACACTGGCAGACAATTTACATTATTCTGCATAATGCTGGAAAGATCTTGGACTTTCCAACATGACAGTTACCCTATGCAGAAGGCCAGGTTGACCCTCCAGTGGTTACTGCAGAAAAAGGTGAAGGTTCTGGAGTGGCGATCAAAGTCTCCTGACCTTAATATCATCGAGCCACTCTGGGGAGATCTCAAACATGTGGTTCATGCAAGACGACCAAAAAGTTAGCATGACCTGGAGGCATTTTTGCAACAATATCACCGGCAAGAATTTGGTGCCTCATTGACAACTATTACAAATGACTGCACGCTATCATTGATGCTAAAGGGGCAATACACCTTATTGAGAACTGAGGGTATGCAGACTTTTGAACATGGGACATTTCATTATTTTTATTTCATTTTATTTGTTCAATTATTTAAATTACACCATATTTTGCACCTTCAAAGTGTTTGTTATGTTGTGTAAAAAAACTGGTAAAAATCTCAATAAAGTCTTATTTAATTCCAGGTTGTCACACTACAAATTGTGGAAATGTCCAAGGGGAGTGAATACTTATGCAATGCACTACATGCTTGTCTTTGGTTTGCAGTGGAACAAAACGTAAATGGGCAAATAACTGAATTCTGGCTTATTCTATAAAGACATTCTAAAATCTTATATAAAATAATTGTATTGTAGTGATACCTCAAGCAAACCCTTCACTGAGGACGTTAGAAAGAAGGTCATAGTCAATGTAAAGGCTACAACACCATCTGTTTGATATGAGGTTGATGTTTTTCTGAGCACAGTAGTCAGTATTATTACAGTTTATCAGTAATAACTCAAAATACTAAAAAGATTGGGCCAAATCGAGAAGTTTAGAAATCTCATTTGACACACAATGCTTGATTGTAGTTGTTGTCTCTAAAGGTTGGGCCACAAAATATTAGGTTAATGGTCCCAATCTTTTTGTCTGTGCCGTTTTCATTTGTTTTAATATTTAATGTAATATGTTAAATCAAAAGCAAAGTTTCTGTTCTATTGAATGTGAAATGAAGCATGGTGGATACCAAATACTTTTGGTAATTTCTACTTTCGTTGGTCAGAGAAAATTTGCGATATTCATGAAAGGTTACCAATACTTTTTGCCATGTCTGTATACAGACATCCCTATCTGACATCCCTAGTGCCCAGAAATGGCAATTCACGTTTGGTATGCTGCAATCAAGATTTAAACTCTTTACAGTCTCTTTTCCACTACAGGGCTGTACCGTACCATACTGCACATATCACGGTACAGATTGTGTTCCCATCTATCCCCAACCCACTGGAGAGCATATCGTACCGGTCTATATCAGAGAAATAAAATACCTAGTACTCGCCAGGGCGAAGCAGACTAGTAGGTGGGGTTACGAATGGAGAAATTCAAAAGCCAATGTTTTTTGGTTTCTTTACTTGAATTGATGCATTTCCTTGAGAATTCGAAATAAAAATTCCCGTACTTGCACTTAGACCCTCATTAAATATTATAAATATTATAAAAAGTAATGGGTACAATGATTTTAATCATTTTATTTCTTACTTTTCCATTTCAACATAAATTGAGGCCGTCAGAGGTCCGTCTTTAAAAAAAATCATGAATTTTAGGCATTGCGTGTGTAACAAAACACTACATGGCATAGGGCAACATGATCTTATATGAATTGCTTCTTTCATAATTTTAAAATATCAAGAAATAGTTAATACAGCTTTATAAGCGGATCTCTGAAAGAGGAAGTAACCTTCTTACCAACAAAATTCTACATCCCAAATAAACTGAAATACTTCCAAACATTCTATTTACATTTTAGTAATTTCGCTGAAGCTCGAATCCAGAGTGACTTAGAGTAAATACAGGGACATTCCCCTGGACCAACTGAGGATAGAGTGCCTTGCCTAAGGACACAACAACATTTGGCACAGTCGGGAATTGAACCGGCAACCATCCAACTACAATTCTGACTCCCTAACCACTGAGCCAGCTGAAAAACTGACATAAAGGGAGTGGCACACACACTCGGTCAGCACTCAAATGAGAGAGCAATTAGCACCTCTCTCAGAGGCAGCAACTAGCGCCTGGACTCTAATTACAATTATACCAGAGGATTTGCTGGTTGCTAACAGTGGGTGGTCCACAAAACACATTAGTCCAGTTAGCAATCAGAGGTAAACTGAAAAGCAAGAGAGTGCAAACCCTACAATCTGTGCGATGTGCCTTTGCCTTAAAAATGGCTGGGTACACAATACAATAGGTGATGATGACTCATTTATGACTGTCTTTAGACTTCCCTTGTCTCCTTCTCTGCAGACAATGAACATCCTGATACAATACTGAATAACATTACCATCTTCAGTATGCATTCCCTGCCACACCTACATCATTAGCTGTAATACCTGCTGGGTTACACAGTGAAAAGCATGATGTAAAATTAGGATAATGAGTCAATGCATTCTTCACAGCATGTCGTCCTACAGAATGTAGAGGATGACATTTATGCCTCTCCGTCAAACCCAGAAGCCTGATTCACGTGTCACTGAACTGAACTGAAATTGACACTGTTCTAATTAGAGATTTTTAAGGCCGATATAGATACAAATATTTACTGATTTAAAAATCAGATATTCCGATATATTGGCCGATATATATTTTAAAAATCCAGAAACGAGTAACACAACATAAACAGATTTTCCTAACATTAGTTTTTTGTAGTTATTTATGAGTCCTCACTAAAATAATATGATAATGCAGTTTAAAAATAAACTTGTTTGTTTTATTGTCACAACAGAACAGAGGAACATCAAAATGTATGAAAATACAAACTTAAGTTATGAAACTTAAAGTAATTTGAACGGAAACACAACAACAAAAACAATCTAAGTTACCAGTATTAATAGCTTCATAAATAAAACTTTGAACAAGACTGGAAAAAAAATATTCTGTTAAGTTCTATAAGTTCTGATAAAATATAAACTATATACAGTACAGTCTATGAGGTAGTGTAAGTGTACTAAATCAGTCAGTCCTCAATAGCCGCAGTTCAGCAGAGGCAGTTTAAAAAAATATATTATATTTGTCGATACCGATAGTTTGGAAAATGGAAAATATTGGTCGGGCACTAGTTGTAATGGTTGATTCAGCCTGAATGTAGTATCAGACTTGTTCTCCTGCAACAGACAGTTGTGAACCTGTGTCCACTAGGGAGCACCAAGAAACCAAGGCTGAGGACCCGACAGTGGTACGCAGAGGCAGAGTCCCAAAGACGATGGGAGGAGGAGGAGCCTGTGAGGTGTTAACATTGTAAGGGGTTGGGGACACCACACGTTACTGCACCCTAAACAATGAGCCCATGCCGACAGAGCAGTCTTCGGGCCAAAGGGCTGTTGGTTGGTAGAGGGAGTGCCAACGTGGGGGGTGTCAGTGCAAACTCAGGGCAAGCATGCTGAGGCGATGTTGGACTCAGGGAGCAGGGTAACTCTAGTCCGGCCCAATTGCTCCACAATGTGGAAAGCTCCCCAGAGCGAGTGGCCACCTCTTGTCTATATGTAGACAAGCAGTCTTATCCTACAGCTACGCTCACAATGTCCACCCCTGAGGCACGTGTAAGGAAGAGAGTGGGAACGTTGGAGCCATTTACAGTGTAGGTGTTACTGGGAAGGATCAAAACACAACCTATGGAAAGCAGCGACACTGAGGAACGTCCCCCACCCAGGCCTGATGGTCAGGATTTCCAGCTGCCAGAGGAGCTTGAAGGACAGTTTGGAATACAGGATACTGGTGGCATGCGATAAAGACACATTCAAAGCAACCTGTGAGATGCTCAGGCTGGGGGTTATGCATTCACGGACCACCTCATTAGGTACACCTTGCTAGTACTAGGTTGGAAAAACCTAGACTATCCCAATAGATCAGAACAATGACCAGCTGAACAGGTGTAGCTAATGAAGTGGCTGTTGAGTGTAGACCCATCAATCAGTGAGTGGTCTAACATGAATGTACTGGTATAAAATACTGTGATTTGATCAGGGTACAGTATGCAATGACTTCTGGGGACTGAATGCCAGATCAAAGTTTGATGCATACCCAATGCCCAGAATAGATGAGCTGATAGAACGCCTGGGAACAGCATGATTCATATCCACCCTGATCTAACTAAGAGATATTGGCAAGTACTTTAGTCCCGGAAAAAAAGGATCAAAATGAGGGAGCTGGCATTAAATCCAACTCACGGAAATGCACGTTGGGGCTCAACAAGGCAAAATACCTGTTTGTCCACAGAGAGTGGCCTAATCGGCCACTCAAGGCACGGACTACCAGATTAAAAAACAGTTTCTTTCCGCAGGCCATTCGGCTGCTCAACATGGAACATTGATCACAATCACAAATCATTTCTTGAGCCCTGACATTCTCTGGTCACTTTATCCACTCTACATCTGATGTAGCTGAATTCAATGCACCTTTAAAAAGTAATTTTCCATGCCATATTTTTATAATATTTATTACTTCTGCTGTCATACACTCTCCGGACCACTGCTCAGTACATAGTGTATTTTGTTATTATTATCGTTTTAAAAATTCTTTATATTGTATATAACCTTTTTAAGCCCTCTGTGTAGATGTGTCGAGCCTTGTCAAAAATAATTTCTCTGCATAGGATGATGTGATGTTATCCGATGCATATGACAAATAAACAACTTTGAACTTTGATCAGACCCAGAAGAAGGTAAGAGCGTTACCAGACCAAAGATGAAAAAACAGGTGAAATCGTTTCTGGGTATCACTGGGTATTACAGAAGATTTATCACTGACCACATAACTATAACCACAACCTGGACAGACATCACCAAAAGAACACCTCCCCATACAGATCAAGTGGAGCCAGGAAGTGGAAAGGGTATTCCAACTGCTGAAGAACTCCCTCTGTTCAGAACCTGTGTTAAAAACCTGATGGCACTGCAGATGGTTGCTTCGGTGTGTTGGTGTGCAACGTTTTGTCTTATTTTGTCTGGAAACTCAGTTCTTTGTGACAATTCTCAGATTGTTTCACAACAGATAATGAACATCAGGGAATCAAACCGTATGGATTTATTCCCAAATTCATTGGCAAAATCAGTGGAATTTCTGGACATTTTGTTCTACTACTGCACTTTCCACATAGCGAAATGCTGTCGAAGAAGTAAATGAGCTGGGGCACTGGTACGCTCAAGGTGCCGTGGACTTCGCTATACCTGGCATATTCCTCGCAAACGTGTGATCACTCAGCAATAAACTGGATGAACTACACTTGCTGTTGGGGAAAAACAGAGACCTCTCCTTATCTTCTGCTCTATGTTTCACAGAAAAGTGGCGGTGTGGAGCTATACCGGACTCTACGATTCAACTGTTTTACACTCATTTGTGCGGACTGAGACAAAGATCTCTAGGGCAAAAAGAAAGGAGGAGGAATATGCTTCTACATCAACAATAGCTGGGGAAATGACGTATCAGTTATCCTACAGTACTGTCCTCCTGATCTGGAATACTATTATATTAACTGCAAGACCTTATACAGACTGCAGGAATTTCACATAATTTATTCTGGTCAGTTTTTACGTTCCACAGAGCACAGACGTGCATGACGCACAACAGCAGCTAGCCGACCATATTCTTGAAGTGGAGTGGTCATACCCAGACTCCTTAGTTACTGTTTTGGGCAACTTTAACAAAAGGTAATCTAAGCCACAAACTCCCCAAATATAAAAAATCGAATAAAATCCTGACCCGCAAGGAAAAACACTCTGGATCACTGTTACACTACTATCAACAATGTATACCACGCCGTACCCCACGCTGCTCTGGGTCTATCAGATCACGCCATAGTCCACCGGATACCCACATACTAGGGCTGGGCGGTATGACCAATAATGTATATCACAGTATTTGTCAAAATTCTACCGGTTTCACGGTATATGACGGTATTTCTATTTTCATGCATAATCAAATGTTCCAAGCATTTTCTACAGTTTGAGAGAGGAATTATTGCAGTAGATTGACTTAGGATGGTCTATTTTACTGTCATGATGAGTGAATATTGCAGAATAATTCCACAGTAGTAGACTACTGTATTTTAGGGAATATATTTCGTGTGATATGCACGTTTTTACAAACGGTTCGGAGGCGCGCTATATAGAAAGTTTTTGTACACACATAACTGCAGCCATTATTTTTGTTCTGTACTGTTGTTTTAGATCAGCTTTTCCTAAAGTGGGATACAAAATAAATTGTATTCTATATCCTATGGAATGGCACATATTGTATATTCTCTTCACAGAGTTTCTCTCTTAACTCATCAGATCCAAATTTAAAATATACAGCAGAGAGACCTAGAAAGGATATATACTTTTTAGACATTTCCCTTTATAAAAACTTTGATTTTTGGAAACTATACCATCTAACTCAAGTCGCAGAGTATAACACTTTTACGAGCAGACAGTAATAATCATAGACACCTCATACAGAATATACCAGTTGGCCAAATCCTTAGACTTACAACGTAAATGCAGTTACGAATGCTACAGTGTATTATTATCCGAAAACCGGGAATGAATACAATATTCATAATTGTATTAATTGTAGCATGGTGTTCACCCGCTCATTATATTATTCTTATGATGAAAGAGTAGCTATATGCACAGCAGACTTTGTTTTGACTGTAAAATATACATGTAGCTGTTTTAGAGACAAGATAATCATTTAAACTACTGTCGCTTCATTGACGTGTGTAAACTGAATTATTATAGAGACCATCGGAATTCGAACAGTAACAAAAAAAATATCCGTTGTATGCTTTCACTGAAGAAAGAAAGCACAACTTCAGTATCCATTTTCCACTAGAAATTCAATTGTTTTAAACTTTAGAGACAAAACTTTCTTTATATGCCAGTTTCTTCTGACAAGGAAGATGAATGTTGACCATGATTTCGGCTTGTTCCGGGGCGTTCCTCCTGCCGTATTCTACAGTAATTACTATTATTGTTTGGGAGTTAAGTTTAGTTTATTTTCCTTCTCCCTTGGGGCTAGGTTTTATTTTCCGTTTTATTCCAAGGGACCTGCACCAATAAATATGTTTTGTTAAGCTCTAACATTCGTGCTTGGCTCAAACCAGTCCTGCTATTTTTGTGCCAGTGTTTCCCCATCTGCTCACACAGACCTAACCAAAACCTGGAACATACTGTATGTATTAACCCAGGTGCCTGGACCAATCGAGCATGAGCACAACTCAGTCCACTCGTTATGACATCAGTGGTAGAAACACCCCATGAAGCCACAGGCTGCATGTGTCTGGTGTTGTTGGTGGGGGGGTGGGACACTGCTTACTGATCCTATCAGCACAGTAAAACTCATTCATAGAATGTGTGTTCATATGCTGGAAAGTGGTGAGGAAAATACTGAGCTATAACCACAAAACATGACTTCATTAGCGACACAATATTTAATTCCAACCATCATGGCAGATGATGTGTCCCTCCTCTGCCCCTTAAGACTGATGAGGACCTGCCCTGGACTGGGATGTTTTCTATTACAAAAAACATCTGAGTGTTCATACTTTAGTATAATTAAGGATTAGCGCACATGGGTGTGTTGTATTTAGCTAATGCACCACAGCTATGAGCCGTACGTAGGTAAGAAATAATAATAATATTTAATTCTATTACTTATGGCTTGGTATCCCACCAACCTTGGTGAATACTACCATTTATATTCTAATATAGCTTGAATTACCATCCACATTGGGAAGTAATAAAGAGGATATTTTATTCTATATAGCTTGAAATACCACACATGTTGGGGGGTAATACAGTTTCAATCCTTCTCAATATAGGTTGTTTTCCCACCTACCTTGGAAAGCAGTCCTTGGTTGTGCTCAGCATTGTTCTGGGCCTGTAGGAGCTCCTGCTGCAGCTCTGTTACTTCCCCCTCCAGTCTGTCCCTCTCAGCGTGGGTCATCTTCAGCAGGCTCTGCAGCTCTGTGTTGTCCCCAGCACTCTGCATAGCCTTCAGCTCCACAACCTTCTGTCTCTCCATGTCCACCTGGGCTTTCAGCCGCCCATTCTCCACCCTCAGAGCGTCTGCCACGGCTTTGTGCTCCTCGGCTGCTCTCACCATCTCAACCCTGGCCTTCCCCTCTTTCTCCAGCCGTGCCTGGAGCCCATCCCTCTCCATCGTGAGGGATCTAAGCTGTCCCTGGGCGTCTTGGTGCTCTTGTTCCAGGGCCCGGAGGCTCCTGGTCAGCTGCTGCTGGATTCCCACCAGCTTCTCCCTCTCGAATCGAGAGCTCTCCACCAGGTCAGCGTGGCACTGCTCCAGCTCGGCCGCACGGCTCTCACTCCCGCTGTGGTTCTGGGCCTGCTCCTGCAGCCTGCCCACCAGGAGCTCGTTCTTCTGGGACAGCAGGTCCACCCTCTCCCTCTGCTGCTGCAGCGATGTCTGTAGGAGGCCCTTCTCCTCGGCTAGGCGCTCATTCTCAGCCGTCAGCTCCTGGACCACCTGCTGCTGGTCAGACAGCTCTTGCAGTGTAGCCTGGAGTTCCTCGGCAGTGCTGTGGTGGCTTTCCTCCATCTTCTGGATCTGCTCGGTCAGGCTCTCCAGCGAGGGGTCGCGACCCACACCCTTCCCTACTCCTACGCCGCAGCTGCTCACGGAATCAGACCTCGACGGTATCTTCTCAAACTCTGAGGAGTCTGGAGACGGGGAGCCCTTGGTGATGTCGCTGCCGGAGGACATTGAGGTTTTCACGAAGCTTAATATAGGGGACTTAGCTGAGGAACTGGTGTTGTTGTCTGAGGGGACGCCATTGATGAAGGACTTGGAGGGGCTGGTAGCGGGGGTGTTGCTGGACATAGGAGAGGCAGGCAAAGCCTCCAGGGATAATAGCTTCTCCTTCAGGTCCTGGTTCTCCTCCCTAAGAGCTGCCAGCTCCCTCTGGAACCTCCCGTTCTTCTCCCTCAGCTCCCCCACCAGAACGTGGGCGTCTGTTGCCTGCTGGGATGGAGCTTGGCCCTCAGGAGAGGTCGAGGAGGAGTTGTGGGCTGAGGGGGATGAGACTTTCCCTCGGCAACACTGAAGCTCCATCCTCAGCTTGCTGATCTCAAACTCCTTGGCCTTGGCCTCAGCAAGCAACTCCTTAACCTGGCACTCCAGGAAGCCTTTATCCGAGCCCTCTGCGTCCACCCTGGGCTTTGTGGTGGTGGTGGTGGAGCCACGCTGATGCTTGGTGCCCAGGGTGGACAAGCTGGAGGTGCTGGAGCTAGGGACCATTTTCTTGGTCGTAGAGGTCTTTAGCTGGTCCCTGAGCGACACACGTTCTCTGGTCATGGTGGGAAGTAACTCTCTGGGGGCAGGGATACCAGACTTCTTAGATCCTGAATGGACACCTGAAACAGAATAAGAAAACACACATTAAATCTGCTTCTTTTTCATTCACACCACAAGCTCTGTCGTGATGCAGTGATAATATGGTGACGTTTCCAGTTGGAAGGGGTCAATCATTCAACTCGCTCTTTTGTTGTGATGGCTAAATGGGTGGGACGTTGGCACTGTGCCCTCTGGTCACTGAATCATAGGGCAGACTTTAGCTGCATGGCATTTCAGTGGGTTTAAAGGGCCCAGCTGGCTTTCCAGACCTCTCTCTCTCTCTCTCTAATACAACTTTTACTCATTCATCCCCGTGTGAGCGGGACACCATAAAAAAGGCTTTTATTGTTGGTTTTGGAATAATCAGCAAACAGAAACACAGACACAGGGGGGTTCTTGTTACCACGGATGACAATGGTCCGGGCATGTGGAACCTTCTGGCACAAAGCAGCTCCGTCAGTAGACAGACACAAAGAGAGTGCTGTGTTGGTGACACACTAGACTGGCTGCCATCAACTCTGCAAGGCATAGACTATTACACAGCCTGGGTAGGTAGAGACCGAGCAGGCTGTAACGCCATGTAGAACACACACACAACAGAAACATTCTAGAATTATTGACATGTTAGCTCACTTCCACACCTACAAAGCAAGCACGCATGCACACACGCACGCATGCACGCACACGCACGCACACATGCACGCACACACGCACGCACACACGCACGCACACACGCACGCACAGCTGATTTGAAATGGAAATCCTACACCCCTCTGGACTCCTAAAACACTTGTCCATTGATGGCCACTTTGCTGGGACTCCCTCATTGTAAAGGCTTGCAGTTCCTGCCAAGCCTCAGACAATCTTAGGGTGCAGCACGGTTTAACATTCTTAAAGTGAGGCTCGTGGATGAAAAGGAGTGAGAAGACCAGAGTCAGAGACATCTTTATTAGCACTCAGCTATCCTTATATATATACTTTTTACATATAGGTTGGCAGGTAGAGACTCATTATGCTTTTGTTAAATAATAATGCAATAAAAATGAAATAAAATGGCAAACATGGCAAGAATGTTGGAAAGCTTTCTTTTGGTGAAATCACAGTACGTATTACATATTTATTTTTAAGATTTAATGCAGTTCACACTTCTCTGTAATAGTATTTTTCCACTGTGACCTGTTTACTTTTCAATAGTTTGAGGGACATCCTATATTATCACACCTTGTAGATTCAACATACACTATTCCTAGTACATGATGAAGTAAAACATTCCTAGTTCATGATGGAGGAAATATTATTTTCTATTAAAATAAATTCTATCAAACTCAACAAAACACTTTATGGTAATTTTTTATTCTTCAGTTAAAGCTAGAGAATAGGTCTTTGCCATCTACTGAATTTCCATGGCAATTCCTAAACAAAAGAAAAACTATCTGCTTTTTGCGCCTCCCAGTCCTCTTTGACTTTTAAATGTTGATTATAAGGTGATAGCTTAAGTATTAACCCTGCATTTAGACACAACCGGTACATTAAATTTGCCAGAAATCACAAGTAACTTGACAAATAAAAAGCTTTATTTAAACTACAGCAGATTGATTGGCACATAGAGTGGATCTTGACAGACAAGAAGAGCAGTAAGAGTGTGGAGGAAGAGCAGGCAAAGGCCAGTCATTTAAATGCCCATGTATGAACTTTGCATTACGTCTATATCTGCCAGCAACCTCTGGAGGATTTCCCAGCAGA
Source organism: Umbra pygmaea (assembly GCA_016801145.1). Classification (NCBI taxonomy): domain Eukaryota; kingdom Metazoa; phylum Chordata; class Actinopteri; order Esociformes; family Umbridae; genus Umbra; species Umbra pygmaea. Next base: position 13,501 of record JACXGM010008066.1, read on the forward strand.
TTAGCCTTTGCACTGCCAAGATATCAGGCTGCTAAACTAAATCTATAGTCACTTATTTAAGTGTGGATTATACAGTGGATACCTCCAACACAGGTATATTAAAGCCATAAACATCTAAATAACATTTGGTTCATTACTATATATAGTATTGGCATATACAATTATTTATTTATAGTGATATATAATAATGATGATTATTATTATTATGATATGTACAATGTAGCCAAACTGAAGTTTTTTCTCAATGTGCGGGTACCACCCCGGAAGTGCAATTTCAACTGTCCCAAACTGAACTTGAACTGTCACAAAATATAAATACAATTTGAAATGTTTTGATATGCCAACATAAGTCTACATCATTTTCAGTACTTCTAAAATGATTTGTGTGTTTCTGAGAAGATGTAGATCCATACACTTAAAGAGTGAAAATAACAGCATATTAACTACTTTGCAGATTGAAACAAACTGACATTCACTAGCGTTCAAAGCTTTTAGGTCACCCATGAATGTGTTTTGATCAAAATGTATACCGTAACCTTCACTCAGCAAGGTGGCATTAAATTGATCAGAAATTATTGTTAAAACATGATTAATTACAGATGCGCTAAATCTGTAATTTCCAAAAGTGAATAACATTTTCAACATTGGTAATGTTTTGGATATATTCTTTAATAAATGTAAGGCCGATTTGGCGAATGAAGGTAATGCAAGGGGACGTATAATATATTTTTCTATGTTCCAAAACCAGCCTTGTAAAAAGTTTTAAAAATATTTTCTATTTGACCAGGAATTCCATTATGTAGAGTAAGGCAGTATAAATAAGGAAGTATAAATTGCAGTTAGAATATTGGGGAAGAGTGAAGAATCATGATTGTGAAAATGTAATAGATGACCATATCTATGTGATTGCTTGTCAGAAAATGTAGGACAACATGTTATTTCTAGAGGTGTATTTCAACATATTCTAATATAATTTGATGATGTTAAAATGCTGTCACTTCATTTAAGACAAAACTTGCAATGTAAGAGGCCAGGAGTTTGGAGGGGAGCAGAGAGAGCTGGTGACCTTCGCAGGCCAAAAAAGTGGACCGTTGGAAAAGCACGGAACTAGGGGATGCGAAAAACTTCAAGTCTGAGGATGTGCTAGCTTAGTTTTTGGTGTAATAACCAAGCAGTGTTATGCCAAGTTAATGCTCAAATGGGGCTGCCAAGTTATATTTTTACTGTGAGTTGGTGTAAACAAATAGGAGACAGTAAAACGTTATGTTCTGCATATAATCTGGTTTCTGTCTCCAGCTTTATTCCTGTCCTGCTGTCTGGTGTGTGACGACATGGAGTGTACCTGTAACAGCATCTTCATGAAAACAGACCAAAATCTATCTCATTGTTTGCTTTTCTTTAAGGACCGAAAACACCAAGCCCTAGAATATGTTTCCCTTTCTATGACATTGGACAGTTCACAAGAAAAACATTATATTTGTAACAAAATATAAGAAATTTGCAGAAATTAAGAAGCATAAATGACAAAACAGATTCTATAGTATATCATCCACACCTACCTAAAGACCTTCATATTAAAAAAATATTAAGAAAATAACTGGTATCCATTGTCTAACTTTGCTCGTTTTGTAGTGTATAGTTAGTCCGCTATTACAGTAAGTCCGCTGTCAGTAATGGCAATGAATAGACTGTAAATAAAGTTAACATGTAAATACCCATCTATATGACCCCCACACACCCCACACATTTCACTAGCCTGAAAAACACGAGGAATTTAGACAACGAAGTCCTGTGAGCTGTTATCAGCCACAAGATTCCAGAGCCACAAATGCAAAAATGTCATGTGCCACTAAAACACCCAATGGTGCACATTTGTATTAGTAATGTATGTATTAATTTCCAGTCAAGAAAATCATACAACTATTTTTTCTAGAATAGGCTACAATGTATTAGTAGCCCGCCTACAGACAATTGAAATGCAACAGCAACTCGGTACTCAGCTTTTCGTGAACTTCCTACTCTCCTCCCTTCTACCATGACTTTACTACAGCTGATCTGTGCACACAAACTGTAGCCATTACATTAATTTGAGTGAAAGGAGGCAATGAATAAACTGTTAGAGTATCATACAATATGGAGATGGAAGGAATACTGAAACATTCGCTGGAACAAATGAGTTTAATCAGTATCTGATATATGTCCTGGCACAGGAAAAAGGAAGGATGCAATTTGCATTTGGTCTATCTACATCTCTTAATGTTATAATTTCTCTTTCACTTTCTCAAAATTCTATTGTAGCCCATCTTTTCTGTCCAAGAGGAGGTGAGGTTTGTAGTTGGTAGATTGTAGTTGTTAGCAGGGGCGCTGCTAAAGATTTTGGGCATCATGAAAAGAATCTTGACAGGGCCCCCAACACAGCTGAGACAGGGCTTCTCTGGGCCCCCTCTTAGTCATGGGCCCCGAGAATCGTCATCGTTTACCCCCTCTTTACAGCGCCCCTGGTTGTTAGTGAGTAGTGAGAGATGCAGCATCAAGAAAGAACAGACGCTTAACGAGAACAATTTCATCATATTCTCATCTAACAATCTCAGAGGAGAGTAAATGCATTGCTTCATCAAGCAGAGTGTCAGTTAACACGTTAGCTGGGTAATAAAAGGCATGTAATGTGAAAGACAACATTTAGAAAGCCCCAGTACCTCAGATCTCACAAAACAAGGATCAATATAGTTGATAGGTACAGTGTAAAAGTTAACACTTAGTTAAACTAAGTTAAAACTTACTTGAAAGGTCAATTATCAAAACTATGCATTTTTTTAATAAATAAAAAATAAAAACATCTATGTACTAAATTATACACTATTCAAAGAATGTGAATATATCCTCAGTGTCGCCACCATATGTTCTATCATTTAACAGATAGTGAAATGAAAGCACAAACAAGACAACTTCATTATCCTTTTAAATCACTCAGTTGGGACACATTTTCCCTGACTATGAACTTCTCCTAGTCTGAGTTGCCAAGTATGTGACCGGCAATGACATCTCCAGTTTAGTGGCTACTGAAATGAGGACAGAGTTAGGCAGAGATGAGAGAGATGCGGATGGTGGGAGGAGGGGAGGATGGTGTGAGAGGGAGACAGAAAGAGTCAGGGAAAAGTGAAAGGAGTGAGCCCGATTGAGGGAACGTGAATGCAGCATTGCTTCTGTTTTATTGAACATGGTCTTCCATGGTGTATCGCCCAGCTGTTGGTTATTCACACAAGGCTGCCCCAGGATGAGCACTTTGTTGGGGGCTCTCTGCTGGGTTTGAATGCCTCTCAAAACCTACAGGATTGATGGCCTCTCATTGACAGTAGAATGTAAATAATGTGAAACACTAGCTTTAGAAAGAAAGAGAAATACTGCTGCCAAGTTGAATAGACTTTCTGTTATGAGGCCCCATTGGAGAAAGAATGAATGTCCATGACATAAAGGCTACTCAATAAATTAAAGGCTACTCTATAATTAAAAAGCTACTTAATAAAATAGATCTACTCCATAACATAATGCTACTCTATAATTAAAAAGCTACTTCATAAAATAAATGTACTCCATAACATAAAGGCTACTCTGTAATTAGAAAGCTACTTCATAACATAAATCTACTCTGTAACATAAAGGCTACTCCATTACATAAAGGCTACTCTATAATTAAAAAGCTACTTCATAAAATAAATCTACTCCATAACATAAAGGCTACTCCATAACATAAAGGCTACTCTATAATTAAAAAGCTACTTCATAAAATAAATCTACTCCATAACATAAAGGCTACTCTACAATTAGAAAGCTACTTCATAAAATAAATCTACTCCAAAACATAAAGGCTACTCCATAACATAAAGGCTACTCTATAATTAAAAAGCTACTTAATAAAATAGATCTACTCCATAACATAATGCTACTCTATAATTAAAAAGCTACTTCATAAAATAAATGTACTCCATAACATAAAGGCTACTCTGTAATTAGAAAGCTACTTCATAACATAAATCTACTCCGTAACATAAAGGCTACTCCATAACATAAAGGCTACTCTATAATTAAAAAGCTACTTCATAAAATAAATCTACTCCGTAACATAAAGGCTACTCTATAATTAAAAAGCTACTTCATAAAATAAATCTACTCCATAACATAAAGGATACTCTATAATTAAAAAGCTACTTCATAAAATAAATCTACTCCATAACATATTGCTACTAGAGTATATACCGGTACACTGCTCAAAACAATTAAGGGAACACGCAATCATCACAGTATTACACAAAGTCTATTAAGCTCAAGGGATATCAATCTGTCCAAGCATAAGCGATTGTGAATCAATGTCACCTGTTTTGGTTCTAGTGTCCTAGTCACTACCGCCGGTACCTGCTGCCCATTCAGGTAGTCCAGCTCCTCCAGGATGCCACATCCATACGTGCTGTTGCAAGGTTTGCTGTGTCTCTCAAGAGCATGGAGGAGATACCAGGAGACGGGCCTCTACACGAGGAGACCTGGACAGGGCCGTAGAAGTGCATCAAGCTATCAGCAGGACCAGTATCTGCCCCTTAGTGCGAGGAGGAACTGGAGGAGCATCCAGTGGGCTCTGTGCATGTTTCTGACCACACTGTCAAAAACAGACTCCCTGAGGGTGGCATGAGAGCCCATTGTCCTCTAGTGCTGTGCTCACAGCATCATGCAGCCTTATTGGCATTTGCCAGAGAACACCAGAATTGGCAGGTCTGTCATTGGCTCCCTGAGAGCAGGTTCACACTGAGCACATGTGACAGTGATTGCTTTGCTGTCTGTGGTGAACGCTGTGCTGCCTGCAACATCATCCAGTATGATTGGTTTTGCGATGGGTCAGTGATGTTCTGGGGAGGTATAGACTTGGAGGGTTGCACAGACTTCCGTCTAGCCAACGATACCTGACTGCTGTTAGATACCGGGATGAAATTCCCAGACACATCGTCAGACCTTAGAGTGGTTGGTGCCGTGGGCCCTGGGTTCCTCCTGGTGGAGGACAAAGCAGATCCTGGATGATGAAGGCATTGTGCAATTGACTGGCCCTCAGGTTCCCCAGACCTGAATCCAATTGAGAACCTCTGGAACATTATGTATCGGTGCAACCTAGTGCCACAGACAAAAAGTCAATTGTTTACTCTGATTTTCGGTGTGAGTTTGAATCCAGCCCTCAATCGGTTGGTGATTTTGGATTCCATTGACCGTTGTCACATCACTTTGTACTTAACAAATTACACAATGTACAGTAAATATTTTGATCTTTAATGTTTTAGTCATCCAGATTCGATGTGTGATTTGAGTGTTCTCTTAATTTTGTTTAGCATATCGTCATTATCTTAATGACCACCTGCCTGATATTGTGTAGGTCCCCCTTTTGCCTCCTAAACAGCCCTGACCTGTTAAGTCATAAACCCCACTAGACCTCTGAAGGTGTGCTGTGGTATCTGGCACCAAGACGTTAGCAGCAGATCCTTTAAGTCCTGTAATTTGTGAACTGGGACCTCCATGGATTGGACATGTTTGTCCAGCACACAGATGGGGGATTGAATTGAGATCTAGGGATTTGGAAGCCAAGTCAACCCATATAACTTGCTGTTGTTTTCCTCTAACCATTCCGGGCAGGGCACATTATGATACTAAATGAGGCAAATGCCATCAGGGAATACCCTGTACATGAAACCGTGTACAGTCGTGGGACGTTTTGAGAATTACACAAATTTTCCAAAAGTCTGCTGCCTCAATGTTGATGATGGCAATTTGCATATACTCCAGAATGTCTTGAAGAGTGATCAGATGTATTGCAATGAATTGCAAAGTCCCACTATGTCATGAAAATGAACTTAATCCCCAAAAACATTTCCACTGAATTTCAGCCCTGCCACAAAAGGACCAGCTGCCATCATGTCAGTGATTGTCTCGTTAACACAGGTGAGTGCTGACAAGGACAAGCCTGGAGCTCACATCGTCATGCTGATTAAGTTAGAATAACAGACTGGAAGCTTTAAAGAGAGGGTGGTGTTTGAAATCATGTTTCTTTCTCCAGCAAGTGCCAGGACCATCTCCTAAATTTTATTCAGCTTCGGGGCACCACCAGTGCAGAGCTTGCTGAATTTGCTAATGCAAGGCTGCTTAATTAGAGGAAAGGTTATTTTTTTAAATGACATTATTGATGGATTCTTTAAGACCACTTGCCTTCATGAAAATTGGGGAAAAAATGCATGGGTGTAAGAAGTAATTAATTCACTCCATGATTTGAGTCTGTTTGGCTGTCATAGAGACATCAGGAAACATAGCCTATATATAGATGACAAGCCCTGTACTGACCCAGGTTATGGACACGATGGTGAGGCTGAACAACAGGTCTTTGTATGGTTGTAACCCTTTAAGTGTTCATTCATTTATACATTTTACAATGATGCTTTCAATTCCTCTTTCCAGTATGCAAGGGATAGTAGTGATATTGTATTTGATCTTTCTGTGTAGCATCTGAGGGCAATTTATATTTTAAGATATGGTATCATTTCGTGTGAGGTTTGGTTAATATGAGTTTTTAATTACAGCCTTACTGGCACAGCGGATGAGATAACAACAGACAAGTGACCAATTCCAGCCGAGTGGCAAAAGAAACGTTGGCATCTGAGATGACAGTGACACACCCAGTCAGTAGCTCACTGCAATCCTGAAGGAATAAATCCATTACCCACACAAATCCCACCACTTACCTACGAACAAACAAAAGCTTATACACGTATACACACATACACATCCATATAATTTCCAGAAGTTCCAGGAAATGCAGTCTCATGTTTTCCATTCAGGTGGATGTGGGGTACAGAGCGGACAGACAGAAACAATTCCAGACTCTCACTCTGGAGTTTCCTGTTGTCCAGGCAGCAACTGGACAGGACATGCGTAGCTCAGTCTCAGATTGGTTGATGTTTTCTTGCCAAATCAACACAGGAGTTGGCAACTTGGCACCAGCCGGCTAGAGAGGACAGAGAGTGAGGAGGTGAACTGGAGTTTATCCGTCAGACCTTGGGCTCACACAGACATTCCTCTCGCTGGTGCGGAAGAGAGACTTACAGTGGGGTTTCCAAATGCGTCACTGTGATAAAACATAATATATGGTCAGACAAGATGGTCAGTCAGTCTGCCAGGAATGGACAAGCTCACTCAAGGGCAGTGGAGACATATGTCTGTTCTGACTGTCACAAGCCCTAATTCAGGGCCTGACATTATGATGTGATGGATAAGGGGTGTACATCACTTTAGAGAGAAGCTCTGCAAATCACAAATGATTCAGAGCCAGAATGTTCTACAATGAAACCAAATATACACTAACCAGCCACTTCATTAGGTACACATGTTCAACTGCTCGTTAATGCAAATAGCTAATCAGCTAATCACGTGGCAGCAAGTCAATGTATTTAGGCATGTAGGCATGGTCAAGATAATCTGCTTCAGACTGGGGAAGGCGATTTAAGTGACTTTGAATGTGACATGGTTGTTAGTGCCAGATGGACTGGTTTGAGTATTTCAGAAAGTATTGATCTACAGGGATTTTCCACCTAATCATCTCTAAGGTTTACAGATAATGGTTCAAAAAAGAAATATCCAGTGAGATAACATTTAGATCAGGGGTGGGCAAACTACGGCACGCGGGCCAGATGCGGCCCGCCTGGTCTTTTGATCTGGCCCGCGAGGCGTTTTAAATCCCTCCACAGTCTCCCGACTCTCTACAGCGTTAAGCGTGATTCTATCGTGATTATCTCGCGAATCAACACTAAAGCTTGGTACCGTTGAAAGAAGATCAGACAAAAAGAATGAGTGGTGGCTCATCCATGTGGGTTTATGAGAGCCGGAGCTATTGCGCCTAAAAATCGGTCATGTTATTTTGACTTTCGTCTTTTTTACTAAACACATTACAGACAGGAAGTAGGAAGTGAAAATGACAAAATAGCAACTCTTCAATGATGTAGGGCATCATCCTGCACAATACCAACATGGTTTCAATATGATTGGAAAGAGGGGGTTCCGCTGATAAAATAATGCAAATACAAATAATGAGGAGTGGTTAGTCCATGTGGATTAATGACAGCCGGCGATACCCTAAATAGACTTGAAACAAACAGTAGTGATTAAATTCTAAGTCAAACAAGGAAATGGTGTTACAAAACAAAACATTTATTTTCTGTAGGATACGCACGTAACTGTGTAGGGGGCGGGGTTAACTTAATTAAATAACATTTCCTATTTTTCATGCACCCGCGTTGTTGGTATATTTAGCAAAAAGGCAAAAGTAGAGGTATAAACACAAAACAAAACCTGCCCGTTCGTAACGGGACTGAATAGCACAGAACTCGTGTACTGATACTCAAAAATAGAGAAGGTACTTAGAGACTCTAATATAGACAATCACCAACAACGGTAACATTTTCATGCTCCTATATATATATACAACAACAGTACACTACACAGATGAAAGCAATCAACAATCATGCCGGGTATTTGAGTTCCTAGTAAGAAGGGGAACTGGATCTCCTAGTAAGAAGGGGAACTGGATCTCCTAATAATAAGGGGAACTGGATCTCCTAATAAGAAGGGGAACTGGATCGCCGAACAGGGATTGGTGCCGGGGTGGATGCGACAAAATGGATACTGAATAAACTGAATAAATCATGGCACCTTGTCTGTTTAGCTAAACAATGCCGGATAGAAACATTGTAGAAAGACAAGCTATACCTTCAAAAATCAAGGACAATCAAGACGTTTATATGATAGGCACGATAGGTATAACATGGACACTTATTTTCCCGAAAGTCCTTTTAATCTGTGCTGTGACGTAGTACAAAGGATTTTGGCGAGCAGCAGAGGTGAAACATATCTGATTGTCCTACGAATGTCTGGGAGAAGCTCCCAGCACTTCTAAATCGCTAAATCGTTTTTTTTTTGCTGAATTTGCCCCTTTAATGTAGAGGGAAACAGAAATAAATGACACATACTGCTGGCCGAGCACGGACTCGAAACCCTTACACCAGAGGAATGCGTGCTCCAAAGACTGGTGCTCACACACTACACCAAACTCTGGCACTTATATGGTTAAAGAGACCATTAATAGGATTCCATTTGCTGAAGTAATTGAAGTATGGAGTTTGGCAAGTCTGGATCTGACTCAGGCCAGTGTGGCAAAGAAGAGAGTGGATGAAATCTGTCAGCTGGAGGCAGGGAGAATAGATGGGTTTTGGCTTGGCTAAATGAGGACTGGAAATTGCTCAGTGTCGTTGAGAGAAAGAAATAGAGTGAATTAAATATATGGGATCAAAAAGCTGACTCAGTTACGGAAGGTGACATTTAGACATGTTATGATAATACATTAATTGGCACATTCAATTATTATTTATTTTTTGTTGTCAGCCTCCCTGTGCCGCCTAAAACCACACACTTATACACTGGGTGCACAACTATTAGGCGAGTTGTATTCTTGAGGATTAATTTAATTATTGAGCAACTACAGTGCTCTCAGTCAACCAAAATGTAAATATACCACAAGCCTGAATAGTTAAGAAATTAAAAGTGAGGTCTTGGCTTTCTTTGAAGAATATCTATGTGTGCAAAATTGTTGGGTAACTATTAGTGTGCAGAATAATTATGCAACTAAATAAAAAATTAAAGGTTTCCCATCTCACTTGTTGATTTTCATCAGTTAAAGTGAGAATAATAAACATTTCTGACATTTCACAACATATCAGTGACCAATATAGCCAACCTTCTTTTCAATAACAGTCATAAGCCTTCCATTGATGGAGTCTGTCAGTTTCTTGATCGGTTGACGATCAACTTTTTGTGCAGCAGCAACTACAGCCTCCCAGACACTGTTCAGAGAGGTGTACTGTTTTCCTTCACCATGAATTAACCATTTAAGAAGGGAACAGATACTCTCAACAGGGTTTAGGTCAGGTGAGGAAGGGGGCCATATCATTATTTTTTGTATCTTTAAGGCCTTTACTGGCTAGCCACACAGTGAAGTACTCCGATGCATGCAATGGAGCGTTGTCCTGTATAAAAATCATGGTTTTGTGTACCACTGCTTGAAGAAAATGTCTCCTAAAAACGGGCAGTAGGTTTGCGAGTTGAGTTTGTGTCCATCTTCAACCTGAAAAGGTCCAACTAGCTCATCATTAATAGGTGCTAGTTAGTTACAAATGCATTACAGTAGATAGCTACTGTAACAATATCAGAAATACAACGCTTTTTTGATATTACATTATTAAAAAGAGATTAATCCTTGATTTAAGGTAAGCCAATGAGAAGCTTTGTTCTGTCTGTGGACCGATAAAGGTATTTGCTACCAGGTCGTTGCTGTAAGCCAATGAGAATCTTTGTTGTTCTGTCTGTGGAGCGATAAAGGTATTTGCTACCAGGTCGTTGCTGTAAGCCAATGAGAAGCTTTGTTGTTCTGTCTGTGGACCGATAAAGGTATTTGCTACCAGGTCGTTGCTGTAAGCCAATGAGAAGCTTTGTTGTTCTGTCTGTGGACCGATAAAGGTATTTGCTACCAGGTCGTTGCTGCAAATAAAAATAGTTTGCCTGGTTAAATAATGGTAAATTAAAAACAAATGAAAACATCAGTTTCATGCTGTTTATATTTGTCTTTTATTTCATACACCATCTTAAGATCTGAAAGGAAATTGTAATATTTCTTACCCCTGCTTTTTGAAATTTCAATGATGTACAGGCAGCACACTCAGTTACTTTGTTCATCCAAGTACTGACCATGCTCCTGAGAGCTCCTTACTGAGGGAGTTAGTGATTGGAGGTTGATGTAGTGGATATGGGCCCATCACATTTTAACAGGGCACACCATGCTTCACAAATACAACCCATAAAGCAACCCAGTGCTAGCTGCTCCCTGCCAACTGCCATGGTGCTGGAAACACAAACCTTGTGAACCCCAACGTGGCGTCTTCCTCTGGGTACAGACATTCACAGAGAGGGATACTCCTTTTCTTTTCAAGTTTCCTGAATTCTCACATTTGTCCGTCTCCAATGAGAATATCTATGCAACCAAACAGTGCTGTGGATGCAGATTCTTCTGTCCACATTCTTTGGTGTTTTGCTAACGCTCACCAGGTCCAGATCTCACTGTGTCTAGCTATGAGCATCTACCAGCTGCAATGAGTCTACAAAAATCACAACAATGTCAGCAGACCAAATGGCTTGTAAAATCAACTCTCAAATGTCATTTTTCAATATCAATATAAAATGCTGTAAATGAAACCCAAAGGACAGACTTGTTCAGCGCTCTTAAAGGGATGGAAAATATCCTGTACTTTTCCGGCCTGACTATTTTACATCAATTGTACAACAGACCATTATGTGAGTTGTACTATTAAATAAAAATTTCAAAGTCATTTATCATGACTAATGAGCGTTGTGTTAAGAAACAAATTTCTCAGGATGCTAATTTTAGTAATGTGGGCAAGAATTGAATTGTTCTGGAATGTTCCATGAAAAAAATGTAGTAGGACCATATCCTGAGGATTGAAAAATCCCACTGAGCACAACAGGGTTTCTGGTTTCTACAAGACAGCCAAGTATGTTTGGGTGTGACACAACAGTGAAAAATAATATTCTATAAAATGGATGGAGACACAATACAGTTAATGTCATATTGAGAGGCATCATTCACACAGACAGGAGGAATGTGGAGGACAATGGACTAATTAGCCTACAGGTATGAAAGCAGCTCAACTGTCAGGGCGATGTGTGAAACCTCCTGATGGAGACTCACATCCAGGCAGTCTGGCCTAACAACACAGCAGCACATTGACACACAACTGAAGGTGAATGTAGCTCCCTCACGCAACCAAACCAGCACACGTATGGCTGATTATCAAAGTAAAGTACAAAAAGTCCACTATTGTAAAAGTGTGAGGAGATGATCGTTATTTTATCAGAACTAACACAACTCGCTCAAAAGTCACTGCATTTCCCAGATTAGTCTGACAAAATCATTGTTTTCACAGTCTGATTAGTTTGGCTACAGTATGTAGTGTTTTTTGCTTGAAATATCTTTTCCTGTGGGCTTGTTATTGTGTCCTCCGAGCCTCTACAGCACTGTGTGGAGTAAAGACTATCGCTCTCCTTCAATGAAACTTTGGATGCCCAAGTGTGAGCAAAAGCAACAAACAGTAATGTTGTTTTAGTGACCACCACTGTTATTGCAGCATTGGTATAACACAAAAACACCCCAGTGCTATCAAATGCTATCCCAACTTCTTGGCAGCTTTTGCTGCATTACCAATACCTTCAACAATCCTGGATATGCATGGGCAAGAAATCCACATGACTGTTCAAGCTCACTATCCTTTTTTGAGCAAAACAAACACTCAAGACGCGCTCTCTCTGACTCCTTTCATCTCACTGGACAAACCTCTCCGGAGTTTAAGAGAACTGCCAGGGCCAGGGGTTTCATTCTTAGTCCTGACGCCACTGGACTGCAACAAGTCGCATCTTAAAATAGCTCGCCTGTTCCGTAAACCATGATTATTCACTGATAAGGTCATCATCAGAGTACTTGCGGGGCCTGGTCACTGAAATACTCCCCCAGTTTGTAGAACGCTGAACCAGTGACTCAGCCAGGGCAGCAAGCTAGTTTGTAGGGGTGGTCAGATTACATTGGAAAACAGTATCTACAGATGAGAAAAGGCTATGTTCAGCATACAGATAAAGTCATTCATGAGAAAATTAAAAACTAACAACGAATGTTGGTGTGTATATGTTGATACTAATACGTGTCTCTAGTATTTTAAACTTGACTACATGAAACCTCTGCTCATTGTTCTTCTTCTCAGGAAAAAAGAACGTACAGTATTAATTATATCCGCGCCTGTATCTTACAGTCAGAACACAGTTGTATTATTCTACTGACCCAGACACTGATATACCACAGCTGTCCAGACAGATAGAAGCTGAGAAGCTATCTACAGTAGGAATTGACATAATACAAGTGAATGTAAAGTTCAAACAAATAAGTAGGTTTGTACCTGTTATGATGTTATTGTTACCATCACAAGCAAACATAACAATAATTATTGTTGGGCTTATATTTGGCAGCAATTTTGTTAATGTATACGGCACTGTCCACTGTGTAAATACCAGAATAAAAAGCAGGTGTGGTGAAAAGTAAAAATCACTGCTCCATCTCATTATCTCAGCTCATTAACTGGATGGAGGCTTGTTCGATTGCATCCAGCAGCGGAGGTATGGGAAGTCTAGCAGCATGATGGATTAACGTTACAGTAGACCGAATCAAATCTTAATGACGGTCTTTGTGGGATTGAATACAGCGTGTGTGTGTGTGTGACTGTGTGTGTGTGTGTACACGTGCGTGTGTGTGTGCATGAGTAGGTATAGTGTGTAAAGAAGTGTAAATGACTTTTGAGCAAAATAACCATATTTTAATGGCTTGTCCAGTGACACTACTGTGATTGCAGATTAATACCATTGTAACCATTAGAGCATTGATTATGAATTAGTCCTAAAGATATCTCAGATAAACTATTTGTTAAGATTTGTAGATTCTTTACAATATCAATACACACACATTCATCAATCAACCACTAATTCCTGAGCAATTAAAAAGCTCAGTTGTCCTGTCCATTGGTTCTCTGACTTTCCACAGGCCTCCTGCACGAGCCAATGCAAAGTTTGCATAGCACTGCCCGGTATCTGGGTTAGATACAGTAAATCAGATTATCTATCCTACCACGTCGCTCTCCAGGAACTCCTTGTGTTCAGATCGGGCACTTGTAAATTCAATCGCGGAAGTATAGTCAGTGACAAAAATCACACCGTGCATGATCCAACTAAAGGCTTCAGTGTTGGGTGAACAGTGGTAAAAAAAATCGGTGGCTCGAGCGACATGTGGTTGGATGAACCATGTGTGCGTCCCTTGTTATCACACAGATCTGTACAAGGCGTTGCGGTGCTGCTGACACGGCAGGATTAGAGGGAACTGGGAGGGGAGTAATGGGGAAAAATCCCCCTAAAAAAAAGAAGCTCAGTCGATTTCATGCAAGAATGGGCTGCTATCCATTAGGATGTGGCCCAGAAGTTATTTGATGCCAGGGTGGATTGCAGAGGTCTTGAAAAAGAAGGGTCAACACTGCAAATATTGACTCTTTGCATAAACTTTATGTATTTGTCTTTAAAAGACTTTGACACTTATGGAACGCTTGTAATTATACTTCAGTATACCATAGTAACTAATGACAAAAAGATCTAAGAACACTGAAGCAGCAAAATTTGTGGAGACCAATACTTGTGATATTCTCAAAACTTTTGGTGTACAGTTGTACTATGTAGAGGGCATGTCAAGTTCTGTTCACAGACAGATACATTATAAAAAATAAAACTTTGTTTTAAATTTTTCCTTATAATTGTTGCTAATTTAATTAATGTAAACAATCAGGTGAGGGGAAGTTCTAAACAACGAATGACAAATCAATTAAGCATGTGCAAATTAAGAGTGAACCTACAGACACTTGGGCCTCCCCACAATCAGACACCTGTGTTTTAGATAATAAAAGCCTTTAAGCCACCAGGGAACATCATCATTCCAGTCCATTTGTGGATTTGAGCAAAGGGAGTGAATTAAAGAAATACAACACTATTTACAACACTATACTTGTGGCAAACAGTATTCCAGTTTAATTCTTCCATTGGCAAACTATTCTCTCACAATTATATTTATATCTGGCAAACCTGTGTAACATTAGTTGTTACATTATACATTTCAGTTATTTAGCAGATGCTCTGATCCAGAGTGACTTACAATGAGTGCATACATTTAGGAAAAACTAAATGAAACAACGACAACTCAGTAGTAAGAGCTTTGAATACAGTGAACAGGCATATATAGTGGTAGTAAAGGATCATGAAAATAAACAACACAATGAAAACCCAGGACAGAGAAGATTTTTGACTGCTTGGATCGAGAGCTAACCTCCCGAAAGCGTGGGACTGTCAGGAGCCCACTAGCTGCAAACAGTTTACCAGAACCATCTGACTGGTGTCCATAAGGATGCTGCTTCAAATCCCCAGAACCGCCAAGGCGAAAGCTTTGCTATTCTGTCTGTGAGCAAGACAGTTAAACCTTATTGCTTCTCTTCCTGTAACTTTCTCCCGAGTACATCACTAAAAAAAGAATGGTTATCTTTAGTTGACGTTAAATAATAGTACTTTTTTTTATATCTATGTCTAAATATGTCACTTTCCAGGCAGTGGACTGCCGTGCATCACTGTACATACACAGTGTAGAGAAATAGTTTTCAGGAAGCCGCAGTCTAATCGGTCCTGCTGGCATGCAACAGTGTCCTCCCGTGCAGCTCCCTGCCTCCGGATCGCAACCTGCCCTGCTATCTCACACCATGCACACTACCGCTCTGAAATGATAGGACTTCACACTTGCTGACTGATAGCTGCTACAGTGTATAGTGTGGGCTGTGGCCTGCTTGGCTTGCTGCCTGCCTGGCTTTTCTCTATTTACCGCTTGGCCACCATGTCAGTGGCACAAGGACATCAATGGATTCACACACTAGAACACTGAGCGGACCCTTCGAACTGTGTTGGACAGAGATGTGCCCTCCCACACATGCACTCCTACATGCACACACAATTAAGGTGCATCTGAAATACACAGCTCACTATCAGCTGACACAGAACTGTGCACCAAGTTACTTTACACCACAGGGGCCCCTAATCCCACTAAGTGAGCTGATAGTGCAGCTATGATGGAGGTAGAAAACCTGAAAGGGCCAATTGTTGACAACGGCGACGGAAATGAGTTTGGAAGAAGAGAGTGAGAGAGACACGGGTGGTTTCTTTGAATAATGTGAACGCTGCTGAATGAAGTTATAACACACTTTGAGATAGAAATTATTTAAGTAGCCTGTCCTTAGAGCAGCAGAGGAGAGAGAGACAGAGAGAGAGAGAGACAGAGAGAGAGACAGACA